>JACDJE010000092.1:981905-1052697 GCA_016647715.1 Pavo muticus
AGGAGGAGGGGGGGGGGGAATTCTCTCAGAAGACTAGCTGGGTTGACTCTCTGGTTACATTCCAGTCGATCATTTTGGCCCCTAGGGTAAGGCACAGTTCCTGTGTAGAGGGGCAGGAGTGCCATGGGTCAAGGATAAGCCCTGGGGCAGCACTTCACCAGGCTGGGAGAGGAGGGCTGAGAAAGAATTACACTCATAGGGGCAGGCACTAAGAGTGGAAGAAAAAAGTTTTGTCTGTTTCTTTTTCCTTTTTTCTTTATCTCTAAAGAATAACAGGAATGCTGTGTTCCCCTACACTCCCATCACACCATGGTGATGCAGTCGAGTTGCCCAAATCTGGGGAAAGCACCGGGGTCAAGGACAGTCAGAGGGCAAGGGATGAGGCTAAATTCTCATCTTGATGCTGAACATCTACTGCTCAACTTGTACCTCTTGCTTGCTCTCTTTAGGTTGCCCTTGGGAAAATCACCTGATTTCTACAGCACTGCTGCAAAGGAGGAGGACGGGATTTGTAAGCTCCTTTGGGCAGGGAGAGAGAGCCACCTATATGAAGGAATCAACATAATGAGGCACCTTGATCCCAGACCTCACAGAAGTTTCCCAAACCAAAGCGCTAAACAACATAAAATAACGTGCTTAACTTAAAAGTCCTACAGCTTTATTAATTTTCCTGTTCTTCAATTGTAAGGCACGCTCTCATAGTAACAGTTAAATCAGCAGTGTTCCTAACCAGGGCTGATACTGCAAAAAAATGCCCCAAGATAAAGTTTCCTTAGCACACCCAGATCTCTCATCCATGCTCTGAAGTCTCAGGTCTAACACCGTTCACTTAGTCTAACACTCAGCATTTCCTCTCCTCTTCCTTGCCATTCATCCTGCTCCACTGACTGCTTGTCATGCCTGACTAATTACATTTACCCTAACCTCAGCATCAAAGCAGGGCCCTGATGGTGATTAGTGCTGACCTATGAGTGATGTAAAGGAGTGAATGCATGGGGAGGACCTTCTCCACATGGCACAATGATTCTTCATACCATGCTCCTGATACATAAACACATTCCTCCCCAGGATAAAGAGATCCCACTCTTCTCTGTGCTGTGTAGCATTTACTTAGGCTGCTATAATTAAGGACCTTTGATAAGATCTGCTTATATAACTATGGTGATTAGTGAAGTATAGAAATGGAAGCAGATTAAATGAGATTACCAGCTACAGCTGTATTATAGTGTACATAAATTGCTTTCTCTAATTAATTTTTGATGCTATATCTTAAATAGATTCTCTTTCCTCATGTTTGTGCCTTGTTCTCAGATGTGGCAAGCAGAGAGCTAGTAAAATTGTTCAAAGGGCTTGCTGTCTGTAGGCTAATTATCTCTACACACCCACTGTTAATAAAATCCTTCTAATCTGAGAAGCCAAGTGCTGTGCACTGGCCTAGAGCTCCAGTTATCTCTTTAATACATAGTTCTGGGCTTGGGTAAAAAGTGCATGCCATTTTCTATTGAATGCATGATGTATCCTATTGTTCTCTTTTGTTTCACAACTACTGTTTTCTTCTCCTTTCCTCCTTGTTCTGCCTCTCATAAAACTGTTTCCCTACCTCCTTTTTCTCTTTTCTTCTTTTCTCATCTCCCCAGCCCTGCAAACCAGGAAACCAAGTACGGGTGTCACCATCTTCTCCTCATCAGGTGTTAACTGGTATCTAGAGATGGTACTGGGTTTAAGGCAAACCCAAGCAGAGGAAGGTTTGTGGCAGCATTTAACCCTGTAGATCTAAACGAGTTGGGGGTAGTGGTGTAGCCCACACTAAGTCACTAGCCTGTGGAGAGTATGCTCATACAATCAGTTGCAATATTGCTAACATCTCTAATGTAGATGTAATTCTGGCTCTTTGACACTGGATTAGTTACAAGCCCATTGGCACCTGATGAAGTTGCAAAAAAAAGGCGTCTTGTTTCATTTCTTGATTCATGTGTAGATACCTGTAGATGAAGCAACACATAAAATGCAGAGCATAGAGATACCTTTCCCTACATGGAGGATGCCATGTAGGTGAAGACCTACTCTCAGGTGTGTTTCAGTGCTGGTGCTGACACTGGCACATGTACAGCCAGGATGAGCACAGGAGGGGAGCAGGATGCAGGAAGAGGCAGAGGGTTCCAAAACTCAAGTGTGGATGGGGTCCACTGTCACGAGTGTAAGGGGCTCCTGAGGTATGGAAGACCCCTAAGGAAACAGAGAGCAAGCTAGGAGTGGGTTTATTTTTCAGAAGAAAAGTGATTACTATTTTACAAGTCTGAAAAAAGACAATGATTATTCAAGTACCAGCTACCCATCAAAACACTACCAGTACAGTAACACTTGCACCACATAACTTTGCAATTTTCTTTCAACTTTTACACTTAATGAGTAATTTTAGGCGTGCACTTCTGCTGAAGACTTTGTAAGATCTGTGCTTGTCATGTTCAAAGGCACATTTCCAACATGGGAGCAGCTGTTTTGTTTTCTAATAGCACCTCCAGGTCTACTTGTCTGAGAAACACGCATCTCACTGGCAGCAGGCTTCACAGGACTTACGGACTGTCTAAGTTAAAGCAGTGCTCTGGAGGACGGCTTCTGCTCTCGGTGATACACTGTGCTACACAAGATATCAAAAAGGTCAATCTGTGAACAAGGTAAAGAGTTAGAACCCACTTCCAACAGTAAAAACACCAGCGAAAACCAAAATCTTAGTTCCCCAGGAAGAAATATGCTTTTCAACATGTCAGCTGAAAGCTTTAACACATTAAAGCAAAATAAACAAAGGCAGTTTTGCTCTGCTTATCATATAAAGTGTATATTCTGGGAACACATGTCACAGGCTGCTTTTAGTGCTGAATCCCAACCACCAGCAACTTCAGCTTTGTTGGAGCTCATTGTGGGCTGCTGTAGTTGCAGTTCCCCTGACAACTGAGGCTAGGTCAGGCCTCACAGCAGGTCCCCACCAGGGGACTGGGATGATCAAGCAGCACACTATTACTGAAAGTGCTTGTCCCACTCCTTCATCTGCAAGTACAGCTGCAGCAGTCCTGATCTTCCCTTCTGTTTGGCACTCATTTCACTACTCAGTGAGCCAGCTCAGCTCGCTACATGAGCAGGAAATTACTCTGCTATCTGCAAGGTTTTTTTTCTACTGGTTTCCTGAGTTTATACTGCAGTAGGAGGCAGGTGTGCAGTGAGCAAATAACAGTTGCAAAAAAAATCTGCATCCTCTAATAAACAAACTTTTGGGGCTCATAGATTACAATGCAAAGCTAAGCAGCAGTATCTGTTCTCTGGAAATAAGATTTTCTCAGACTTTGCCTGTGATTTCTGCTTCTAATATCTGGATCCTAATCGTGAACTTGAAGGAAAGCAACTGAACTGCCTTCATTCGGTGTAACTACTGTCCAAGAAGTGAATTGTTACTGGAATTGCTGTTCCTTTTTTAAGGCAGCTGCATTTTAAGCATCTTCTGGAGTCAGGAAGGAGTTAGGACATGATGCAGCAAGCACTCGTGTTTGTGAATAGTCCTACTGGCTACAATGACACTATGAACTTTATGTGAAATAAAGGGTATTTGTAAATGCTTCAGAAAAATAAAATACGAGATAAATTTTACTTGCAGCAGACTGACTGCTCAGCCTGTTTTCTGTACCACAATTATTCTTCCTTTATAAGGAGTATTTCTAAGTACATTTATAAGGCCTTAAATAAACTACTTTATAGTTATGACCATCAGTGTAAAATACTGTCGAACCACAAACAGCCACTGTGTTGCCAATCTACCAAAACCAACTTCAGTGTAACTTCACTATGGCATAAAATGAAAAGTAATTAGGGGGAAGAAGATAATAATGAGCAAGTTCTGCTTCCCTGCAGTGACTTTCCAGAACCCAGTGAACAAGAGGGTGGGTGTAAAGTGCGTGATGGCCAACGTGACCCTCCTGACCTAAGCCAGGCGGGCTTTTGAGGGCACGGAGCAGGTTCTGTATTGCCACACAAGCCACAGCCCCATGCTGATGAGCAGCACCACATCCGTGGAGGCGCTCAAAGCCATGTTGGATGAGGCCCTGGGCAGCATGATCCACTGAGTGCCAGCCCTCTCCACGGCAGAGAGGTTGGAATTAGATGGTCTTTAAGGTCCCTACCAACGCAAGTCACTCTATGACAGTCCCCTGCCCACGCGCACTGCCACACACACCCGCACCCCTGGTGCTCTTCCTCCCGCCTCCCCCCACCTCAGCTCCCAGCGCCACGCTGCATCGCGCATGCGCGGCAACAACCCCGCGTGGCGCGAGCGCCAGCCGCGCGGCCAAAGGGGCCAGGAGGCACGGCCCGCACGCCTCCACCAATCAGGCGGTAATCTCCCCGCGCTCATGCGCAGAGGACGGCCGCAACCCCTCCTCCCCCGAGGGAGCTACAGGAAAGCAAATGAAAGCTCAAGGGAGCCCCTGCAGCTATCATTTAGAGCGGCGGCTTCTGTCCGTTTGGAGCCAGGGTATTATTTTGCAGTCGTTGACGACAAATAGGGAACAGTATGGACACCGTCTAATGTCCATCCCTGCCTGTCAGCCTGTATCTTTACCAGTTCTCAGGGCCTGGTGAACCAAAAGAGCTGCAGAGCACCCACTCAGTGCTCCTCTGGCAAAGAGGAGCAGACAGAGGTGATTTTCCCTCCATGCAGACTGTTAGACCTCGACTCCTTTCCTAAACAAAATATATCTTCTAAAGGTGTATTTCAGGATAAATCTGGCAAGCTACTTTCTTTGTGAGTGGTGAGCAGAGTTCAGCTGCAGATAGCCATCGAAACAAGCAGATTTCACCCCTACCCCCAAGAGCTTGCTCTGATACTCCTGCTCTACTTCACTTGCAAAAATACCTGCTATTTTTAAGTCCAGAGCAGAGGAGCTGAGGGGAAGCCTCATGGCGGCTGCAGCTCCTCACAGCGAGCGGAGGGGCAGCGCTGAGCTCTGCTCTCTGTGACAGCGACAGGGCCCGAGGGAACGGCATGGAGCTGTGTCAGGGGAGGGGCAGCTGGGGGTTAGGNTCGTGGCGCGCCGCCGGACTCTGGCCCTCCTCCTCTTCCCCGCGGCGACTGCGCCGTGCGGGCGGGCGCTGGGTGCTCCGCGCGGCCGGGCCTCGCCTCCCCCTTTTGTTCGACGCTCGGCCCCCGCCGCCCGGGGCGGCTGTGCTTCTCTGGAGCCGTGTTAACCGTAGTGTCCTTCCTGGCGTAAGCGCTGCGATCTCGCAGCGTAAGCGCACGTCGTGCAGCGGGAGTCCAATCCCTGTGCTCACCCTGTTTGTCTGAACAGTGAGTGGAACGCTCCACAGAGTGTTAAAAGTTTGAAGGATTACTACATGCTGTAGAATTATAAACATGAGAATAATGGTTTTTTTATTCCAGGAGAATTTTTATTTCCCTTTATGCACGTCTAGCCCATAATAGCTTTTATTCCTTTGTAACTTTGCTTTCAGTTTTCTCAGTCAAGTTAATTAAGCTCTTTATGCCTCTTCTTTCACTGTTCTGCATCCGTGAGAATTCTACTGGCATACCCAAACCAGCACAGATCTGAAGCTGTTGTTGGGTGATAGTTGGATCAAGAGAAGATATAATGAGCAGCAAACATAAATAAATAAAGCTGGCTTTACAAAGAACTAGATCACAAAGATGGCTTGGCGAGGAAAAATGCATGAGCAAGACAAATCCTTCATTTGTGTAACACTTCCTTTCCCTTAACTGGATTATTTCAAATAGCATCTTGGTAGTGCCCATTGGAGTGTAACCTTAAACAGGTGGGTTATTAAAACACTGCATAGGTACAGCTGTATCTGTTTTAAAGCACATTATATTGCCTAGAGGAAGGGGTTGCATGGAGGATGTAACTCTATAGCTCGTGGTGTAACTTTTCAGACGGTTCTTCACCTTACTTCCTATCCCACCACACCACAAAACTGACAGAAAGACACATGAAGAGAGGATTGGAAGGGTAGAACAGCAGCTATCGCTCTGTTGCTTTTCCACATCAAGATAAAGGCATTTGGGGTGCATTTTATGGGAACTGTATACTAATGTCTTTCTATTCCGGTCTGTAACTGCTTTGGGTTTTATACTTGCAGAGTCAACTGCTCGTTTTATTTCAAAATCGGAGCTTGCCGTCATGGAGATAGATGTTCTCGGTTGCACAACAAACCAACATTTAGCCAGGTTTGTTTTCCTTTTGCTTTTTATTTGTTTGTTTTGAATTCGTAGAAGTATATTCTTTAAAACATAGATCCTCAGATAAAAGTGAATAATTACAGAGCTCCAGATTAAGTAGTTCACTTTTGGCCCCAGTTTATATGGGATTTTGCTTTTTTGGGGGTATTCCATTTACTTCTCCCAGCATTTCTAATCATCTCCTGTCACCCTTAATGGCTGCAGGAAGCGATGCTGTTGTAAGCTTGCCTGTAGTAGAGACCAACCAGTGCTAACTTTCAGGTGAGTGTGCCTTCTCAGTGGTGTTAGGCACTTAAACCTTCCCAGATTTTTTTACTATCACAACTAATAGCAGCTTGTTCCACCTAGCCAAAAGGTGTGAACTTAAGTCTTTGCATATAAGAGAGAAAAAAATGATAATAAGCAAGTAAGCGACTTTCCTGTCATTATCTTTGCTCTCTGACCCAGGCTCTTAAGTTTTAAGTGTAATTTCCACACTTCCTTTGAATGTGAACAAATTATTTCTTGAAAGTAACTTGCCTGGTTGCCGAGGGCATATACATCAGTTAACCTGACAGATTACTTAGGCTTTGGCTATCTAAACGTTAGGGACAAGATGAGTGACTGCACATCTGCAGTCTGCACATGGTGCAGAGGGTGATAGGGTTGTTTTTGGCATTATGAGCTCTACGGTTTTCAGAAAACTACTTTTACCTGGAGAATGATATGCTTTTCCTTTTTCTATCACCGCTGATTGTCAAGGTATGCAGGTAAATCGATTTCTTTGTGTATGATGTGCTCATGAAAGCTGCTGTTTTAGGAGCAGTTTTATCTACAAAGGTGAAATTTACATAGCGGTGGAGTCCTCTGGGCTGGTGTTGGTTACTGGGGAGTTCAGAAGGCAGGTAACAGCCATGAGGCTGGAGGTTAGAGGTGGTGCTCCTGAAGTTAAACCTACTAAATGGGCTGTGGGAGTGATATGCAGGAGTGGTTTGAGGGGGGGAAAACTCACAGGGTTGTGATCTGTGAGCACCACTGCTGATGCTTCATCAACAGAGAGTTTTTCCATTGAAGGGAACTTAATAATTCTTAGTGTACATACTATTTATCAAAAAGTATTGTCCATTTTCTGAACGTGTTACTGATATACGTGGACAGCATACTGAAATCGATAGGTAATGTAGAGGCATGAGTTTAGGTTCTTGTCTAGAAGGTAATTTGAAACTAGACAACTTCCACAGTGGTTGTTATAACGTTAAAAAAAAAAAAACAAACATATTTTTAAGAGAGCATTTATATGCAGCCCTGGGGCTGCAACCTTCAGTTTTGCTGCAGAAGCTGCAGTTAGTACTGCTGGCTGGAGGGGCCAGCAGGGCATGCTGGAATCATCTGGCGACATCTGGGAGCGCTGCTCTTGGCTGACACGCTGTATTGTAACATCTGCAGCCTGTGGGATTCCTTACAGAAATCTTTACTTGCATGCAGATTGGTAATCAGCTGTGATAGAAAATAGAGGAACAAATATGCTATTAATGGGAAGCTACTGCCTCAGTGTTTTTATCTTCCCCTGGTGCAGCCATTATTGAAGGGCTGTGTTAGGAAAGGTCATGCGATCCAGAGTGATTGAATTAGCACCAATTAGCAGAAACGCTGTAACTGTGTTTCTGGCTCTCCCCAGTTGTAGAGTAAAACAGTTATTTTAAACCTGGGCCACGGAAGCACAAAGCTTTGGTTGGTGTGACCGTACCTGTTATAAAACAATGTGTGATTTAAATGTGATACTACAAATTCTGTAATGTTAAGTGATCGGCATATGTAGGTACGACATTGCTGGTCCCGTGACTTTGTTTTATGATTGACTAATGATGATAATGTATAAGCTAAGATTATTTGGGGCCTGCGATTCGTACTAACGTTGAGCTTGTATTTTAAGTAAGTAATCACATTTCAATTTTTGAGCTGCTTACAGTGATATGGACATTTGGATTATTTTTTTTTTTTGTACTATTAGTTTACTAACTTAAACATGGTTTGTTTTTTCAGACAACTTGATTTTAAGAAGAACGGTACAAATGTAAGGTTTCAAGTCTGCCTGGGCTAATTCTTCAAGTAAAAAGCAGAAGGGCTAAAAGGATATTGTCCTTATTTGAAGGATCGGAAACATGCGAACCTATGATGCTATTATATTATTTAAACAGAAATTCCACCAAGAAATTCCCGATACGCAAAACGAGATGCAGCTCGTGCCTAAAAACCTTATTGTCCGGTGTAACGTTCTAGGCTCTGTGGCATTGTGTATTGTATGCTGTGCACATAACGCTTACTTTTTTTTCTAGACTCACAGTAATGAATCTGATCTTCAAACTAAGATGGAGCTAGGCGTATCCGTCCTATCACGTAGTTTGGTGTTTCAGGTTACCGTGCCTCACAACTCCCATTTTGAGGATAGCTGTTGAGACAAACGCAGCTCTTTCTTGGTGGTTAATTACAACTGTTTTCATAATATGATGGTCTGGATGCAATTGGAAGATTTTCTGCAAATCCAAAAAGGAAGTCTTAAGAACAAACTATTACTTTTAGATGTTTGCAAACAAGTTGTCTCTTTGCAATTGTCTATTATATGCACAGCAGCCAGTAGAATTCCCCTTTTTATTTTTTTTCCCCGCAGACCATCTTGATTCAAAACATCTATCGTAACCCCCAAAACAGTGCACAGACGGCTGACGGCTCACACTGTAAGTCCCACAGTTGGAGAAATTTTTTTAAAGAATGGTGTTAAAGAGCCCACTCCTAATTATGAGAAAATCATGTTGGCTTCTGAGCTGCTGACATAAAGCTGTTGCAAACAGGACAAGTGACGGAACTCTTCTTGCGCATATATCAAGAACTTGTCAAATGTGTGCCACTCAGAATGCAGAACGTCATTTCCTCAATTGGACTCCATGCAAATTGGACTGCTTAGTAACGCTGCATTCTTTGTAAAGGGTTAAACTGCAGGCATTTAGCAAATTCTTGATCCAACAACAACAACCAAAAAAATAGGTCTATTAGTGATGTACGGTAAGTTTCCCAAACTGTGGTTTTTCTTTCATCTTAACTGTTAAAGGAAAATGGAGATCTCATGTCGTGCTCCGATATTGTATTCTCTCTGTTCCTGGGGCTTTGTTACTAAGAATCCATTCAAGGAGACCAAATTCAAGCGAATGTGATTGTGGTTATAGTTTTGAATACTGCTTTTGGACGCCGTTTATTACATGTCCGCATTAAGTCGTGCAAAACCCCCCCACAGGTTCATGTCGGTTAATAAAATAAAGGTAAAATACAATAGTGGAGTATCATGAGATCTCTTATTATACAGTGTTAGGATCATTCAGAAAGGTCACCAGCTAAGTGAAAGTTCTCCTTCTTGGGAGAAAATAACCACCTCTCTTTCAGCACAGACTCGGCTAGAGCGACCCTAAAGGAAACCAGTTTCTTGTTAAAATTATTTTCTATAATATAAAGTTGTTGCGTTTTGTATTTCAGACCATTGCCCTCTTGAACATTTACCGTAACCCTCAAAACTCTTCCCAGTCTGCTGACGGTTTGCGCTGTAAGTTCATACAAGTTCCTTCACTGGTTCCCTGGGCTTGATTGTCAGAGCTCAGTGTCGACTTAAGCTGGTCTACCATATTAGTTTAACAGATCAATCTGACCACGTTTAATGAAATGTGCCCCCAGAAATACCCAAAACTTTTTGTCCCGCTCACCTTCTTCCCTTACTCTGAAAACTATGAGGGGAATCTGAATACCATCTGCTAAATAAGTTGGAATTGTACTTCCCCTATAAAGCAGTCTTGATGCACTGCCTTCATCCGCCCCTCCTTTCTCCTTGCCAGTTGCTTGCATCCTAGCAGTGCTTTTCTGTATGTTTTATGGTATCCGTAAGATTCCACTGCTAAAAGAGCAGGATAATGACACGTTGACTTCATCCAGAATAAATTTCCTGCTCTGTCAATGTTAAGAGAAGTTGAATTTGAAACTCTTCAGACTTCATGCAGAAATTTGTCCTAGGTTAATGATGCGGCTTCCATTTGGAGTCTGCTTTGGAAGAATGCACTGATAATAGCTTCCCTTTTGGCAGCTGTCCTTTTGGATAGATGCATGGTTAGAATTCCTTCCATGCTTTGAAAATTCAAATTCCAAAGCCAAGTTGCATATTCGTGTAGGAAAATATATCTTTAAAAGTACTTTTGAGGAGGGGCAGCCATTTGTGCATGGTCACAAACTAACTTGATGACTCCTCATGAGGTAGGAATGGACAAAGGAGGAAAACATCTACTCTAAGACTGGTAGAAATTAAATGACCAAGATTGTTGATCTGCAATTACTGACCTGTCTTTGTGACTGAAACATCATATTAGAATAAGATTAAATTTAAAAACTAGAATCAAAAAGGATGGATATTATTTTGTAACTAATATCTCTTGTTGAAGTGAATATGACTGTGTGGTAATAAAGCTTTGTTTGGCTATTCCTTTTTTGGACTGTTGGATTATAGACTAGTTCAGATTAGTTACCAGCATTTGATTAGATGTGCTTTGTGAAATCAGCCACTACCTTAAAAGTCAACGCTGTGTCTTCTGCTCTAGAAGTAATAATGGCCCAGTTAAGCAACTCGAGCTTGTTCTATGTGACGCGATCAAGCTAGATGCATAATGAGCTGTGTAAGTTTGTCTAGATGCTAAACAGTCCTATTGGTTTGTAGGCCTTGCTGCAGATGCTTTGTAGTGAATGCTGTTTTGGTGGAACAAAAATGTTCAGTTGGGTTTTTCCACTGTCCCTAAATTCTCAATGCGCTGGTAACTAATTTGCACAGTTACAGCAGTTTGGTCTGTGGAGCTGTTTAGATTGTACAGCTGCAAGAGTCTTGACTTGAACAGACTCTCTAGTCTTCTAAAAACTGGTATCCAACTTCAGTTTGCCTTGACGAGTGGGTAGTCATTTAACAGAGCCTGACTGTACCTTGTGTGGTAGAGCTGGAGCTCTGTTATCAGTACATTTGCTGAAACTCCCAGCTCCCTGTTTTTTCCATATTTTTGTCCCTACTTAAGTACTGCATGTATTTTAAATGGATAACTTGGGTAGCTGTTGAATGTGTTGTTTGTTGTTGCTTAACTGTCTTCCTTTCTATTGCCGTCGTAGAGGATTAACCTTAGTTTTGAACTATAATAGTTTTCCTGAGTATTTTAAGTAGTAATTGGGCTTCTCAAGGTTCAGATACCGGCGGCCCTGGAACATGAATGTTTGTAAAGCCTGTGCATATGTATGCTTCCCACTTAGAAGGACCTTCACGTAGTCATTAACTAACTGTTGCTTATGATCTCTTAATTTGACAGTGGAATCTCCTTAAAGTTTCTAGCACTCGTCCATTTGGTTAAAATTAATTATTCCCTGTGTGGCTCATGGAGCCCCCGTCTGATATCTTAAAAATAAATAAACCCTTAGGTATTAATAAGCTATTACAAGTGGTGATTGCACCACCTTGGGACTATAGTTAACTATGACCTGTCTAGAAGAACTGGTTTAACGTTTGGTATTTCCTTCGTTTGCTGTGTAACTGGGATAGCGGTGGGGAAGAAGAAAGCTCTGAAAGCAAACATTTTTCAAATCTGGAAACGTGAACCTAAACTGCACGACAAGCCTCCCTTAGCCTTCTTCAGGAGGCAGCTGGCTGGGAGAAAAATAATTGCAGTTCCAGAGAATGTGGCTGGTTACTATTAGAAACTTTGAAGAAGGATGCCGTGTTCTTCCGGATGGTACTGTTAGCCAAAAATGGCCGAGCCCACGGCATCTGTTTTTTCGTAGCAGCCCAAGCTGAATAAACTTAGCCTTGTTGGCTCTGTTTCTTTCATGTTCTGTGAACTAAAACGGCAGCATTTGTAATTTAAAGGCTAAAATATTTTTCTAGCATGAAATGCAGGGTTCGTTTTAAAACCGCTCCACTTGATCGTAATAAACCACTCAACTGCTGAAGAGCTAATCCATTAGGCTTTAATGTGTATAGCTTAATATACCTTAAAACACCATAGAGTAGTGGAAATAAATTAAACTCATTTTTATATTCTTAACGCTCTGAAAAATCAGCCAAACTTATGTTGCTTTTTTAATGGCAGCAGGCAAGCAGCGTTCATTTGCGAAGTCCAGCTTGGAGCATGTAAAACAGTTTAACCTATGTGGCTGGCTTATCTTGCACTAAAATATTTTTGCAGGGCTATAGAAAAACTAAGTGATACTTAAAAAAAAAAAAAAAAAAAGTGCTTTCTGTTGCAAGGCATTGTAGTACCCTTCTTTGAGAGCACTTACGGAGCACCGTTTTAATAACTCCTCTGAGGAAATTGTTAAAAGATTAAATAAAATTACAAGCTGCATTACTCTGTGAACTCTCACATTCTAGTGTATATGTGCTGGAGATGGAGAGGTGGATTTATTAAAAGGAAATTCTACGTTTAGGAAGAGAAACGCTGAACTGTAATCAGAAATGCGCAGATTTGACAAAGCACTTGCCTTCTGTTTAGGTAACGTTGTTGGTAGATAAAGGGTGGAATTGTGCATCAAACTTAAATCATACTTCAGAGCAATTCCGTTCCCTTTCCTCCCTTTAGATTTGTGGCATACAAGTTTGGTTCTGATTTAAAATCGGTTCTGATTTGATCGTGTCAATAGAATGTTTTGACGTATTATTTTGGACTTCAAATTGTTGGCATATGCTCATGTTCTTTAATACTCCTGTTAGTTAGCTACATGATATACGGTGTCCTTTATGCTCCAGGTGGCACCTCTAGGTTATTATGTTTTGTAGTATAAGCATTTTTTTTCCTTAGTGACAGGCTCTAATCGGTATGACTCTTGATTTTTACAGGTGCTGTGAGCGATGTTGAGATGCAGGAGCATTACGATGAGTTCTTTGAGGTATGCAGAAAAAGCGAACGTTCAAAATGCATTGAAGTATTCTCAAACTTAGGGAAGCAAATGACTTAAGTGGGTTTTAGCGTGTATCACAAGTAAATGGATTCAGAGAAGACCATTTGTTTCCTCAGCTGTTTGTTTAAACTTAAAACTTTCAGTGCTAAGTATTTGCTGGTGTAACTTCAGTTAGTTTAGCTTTACTGCATGTAGCAGGCTTTGTTTAAAAATCATCAACCTATGCTGTGTGGCATTTGGATTCTGTAATCTCTTCTGTGAATTAAAAAAACTCACCACCTTAATCATTTGTATGGAGATACATCTAAGGAATACTATAGCTGCAAGGCTTACATGTGGTATTTTCAGTGCTTCTTATGTGTTGACTAAATACTGTATGCTTAATGTTTTCCATAGCTTTTTATTTTATCCTGTTAGCACTGTGCTTAGAGATGGACACAGTACAGGCCAAGCAAGTACCAATTTTAAGATGGGAAATGTAAAGACTTCTCAAAGAATGGTCTTCTTTTAGTTGTTACTGATAGTTAGATGTGTCTTAACGTGTCCCAACATTTTAATTTTCTTTATTTTTAAATTGGTTTGTGTTTAGGAGGTCTTCACAGAAATGGAAGAAAAATACGGTGAAGTTGAGGAGATGAATGTTTGTGATAACCTTGGAGATCATCTAGTTGGAAACGTATACGTAAAGGTAGGGTAAAAAGAGACATGTTAATTTCAATGTAGTAGTATAACAGATGTGTAACTTTAAAAGCGCTGTACTCTTGTAGCTTTTGTGAAGGTAGCACTTCAGAATCCTAAATTCTCTCCAATTTATCAATATAAGTTAAGAAGAGTGGAAGTAGCAATGGAATTTGAAACAGATTTTAAGAAACAGTGAAAAGCGTTTCTGATACTCAAAATCTGTGTTAATGTATTAAGACGGGTGCAACCTTTTTTACCTGGTTAATAAACAGTCTCTGCTGAATAACTGACCAGTATGAATTTTGGATCCTGTCGTGCTGCATTCTAAGTGCTTCGCTAAGAGCGGAGGTTTATTTGCAGCAGGTGTTCATGTTCGACAGATGCACTTAGTTCCTAACTTCCCAGTTAAACAAAGCATCTTGTAACCAATGGCACTAGTTGGTTTAAGGTCCAAACCGAAGGGCTTATGTTTAGCTCTTAAAAGCCATCGATACCTGCTTTGAATCATCTGTACAAGAGTTATCCGCTTGCAGGAATGTCATTGTGTATACAAAGTGTCAGGGAGGTGGTGAGCGAGAGCAGGTGAATATTTTTACTGTAATTTTCCTGAACTGGGAAATATTTTGGGGCCATATACGTATGGCCACATATATCTGTATAGACCGTAATAATCAGAAATAAAAGTTGCTTCTGAAAGTTTATGTTGGACTGTGAAAAAGAATGCTTTTAATCTTCTTTTTAAAACAGGATCTAAGTTCTTGTAAGTGAACAAGGGTTTCAGTTCTCATGCTGATTTCTCTCAAATGCTTGAAGTTCCATTACATTTGGAGCGTTAGTATTACGTGAAGTACACTGAAGTATTCCTCGCTGTTGTAGCGAGAAGACAGTGTCCCCGTAACTTACAATACAAACTGCAAAACTGAAAAGACCAAATAGAATATAACTATGAAAAAGTATCTGTCGTGATTAGCCCTGAATCCAGATCAGTGAAAAGCTAGGTTTTTTTTAATTATTATTACTTTTTTTACCCCGATGAGACTGTCTGTCCTAGGAGCTCTGAAGTAGTTTGTAGTTCCATTAGTAGTCCTAAGCCACAGATAACATAAACCTGTTTTGTCAGAAATCTTTGATCTACTTCTGTTGCTTCTCTACAGCATGAGAAATTATTTTTGCTTTTAGTTTCGCCGTGAAGAAGATGCAGAAAAGGCTGTGATCGACCTGAACAATCGCTGGTTTAATGGACAGCCTATTCATGCTGAGCTTTCACCTGTGACCGATTTCAGAGAGGCCTGTTGCCGTCAATATGAAATGGGGTAAAAAGCAACTTCCTGTTTGTCTATGGAAATGTCTTTTGAGGTGTTGGCACAGACAAGATGCTTGCTTGGGTGGGAGTTTTATGTATAATTCAGAGTAGGATGAGAAGGGACTTCAGGCAGTGTTAATCTGGAGTATCTGTAGTCACCTTTTGGATTTTGATCTAGGAGCAAGTCAGTTTCAGTAAATGATCTTTACTGTTTTTAGTATTAGAGGGGATTAACTTCAGAATGGCTGGAGGCCTACTAAAGGCTTAGGGCAAAAAGATCCACTGTAGAGCTGAGAACGTAACTGTCTCAAATTGCGTTTCAGAGAGTGTACACGAGGAGGTTTCTGCAACTTCATGCATTTGAAGCCCATCTCTCGAGAGTTAAGACGCGAGTTGTACGGGCGTCGTCGTAAAAAGTGAGTTTGCTTTTCAACACCATTCAAACGGATAAACTACGCATCAGTTGCGTAATGTTCAGGAGACAAACCTTTTAAACTTAAGTTCTCTCTTGCTTTTACTGACGTGCACCTGGGAAAGGCATCGAGTACGACTAGAAAGTGGCCAGCTTAGAACAAAAGAGTGCATTATTTGTAAAAACAACTAGAATTATGATGCTGACAAGAACGTGTGGGTATTTTCAGGACCTGATGAGTATTCACTGTTTCTCTATAGTTTGATTTGACAGTTAATGGCTAGCTTTTGTAGCCAGTATTTGTTCCTTAGCAACAGGAGGTTAAGACTAGAGTATATTTTTATTAAGATCCCTTGTGGAAAAGCTTACACCACTGCTGTTAATGCAGCATGTTTTTGTGGATGGTCCACTCTGCGCTGGATTGAATCTCTTTGGTTTTAGGGACATCTTATAGTAGTTTTGTATGCTTCTTTCAATCACAGAGGGAGCCTGGGGGTATGAAAATGTTTTTCCTATAAATGTATCTAATTGGCAATATCTTAATCTGTGAGGATAAATTTAACTTTCAGAATGTGAATTAACATGTTTGTGCCTAAATATTTTCTTAAAATATCCCAATTTCAGTGTAATTTCTTAAAATGTTCAAATGACTTGTGAAAAAAGGTGAGATGTGCTCATCTTAACCTTTGGGTCACTCCCAAGAGTCTGAATCTGGACCTCTCTGACTTGGGCACCAGTATGCCATCTTTTATTGCAGTAAAGATCAGACTTGCATGTTTGGCTGTGGAATGTGATTGTTTTACCTATGGCCTAGGATCAAACAAATAAAATAGTTGACTCCTCAGAGTAGTTCAGTCTTTATTTGCCCTGTTAAAATTCTTGGTGAAGCTAAAACTGTCACATGCTAGCAGTAAAGCTTGGTATTAAAGAATGCGGTTCTTGCATCAATGGGGTTTTGCAAGTAGATTGTATAGATTAGAATGACCTGAAAATAGTGCTACATAAAATGACGTGCTTTGAAATTTCAAGTAGAAAAAAGAAGGGTATACCAGAACTTGTGAAAAATAAGCTAATTTAGTCATTCTGAAGCTCAGTGGTATGCAAGACCTGTGTGCCTCCATGTCAGAGTAAAATTTGTCCCCATGTTTGCTCCCATCCAAGAGCACCTCGACGTGGAACAATATTCTGTAGAACTAGACTTGTAGCATTTGTTTCCACGGTCTTTTTAGTTTTGCTGTAATTTCTGCAGCTATTTAGATGGTAGTGTTTACTTTCTTCCTCCTATTACTGAATTTTCTGAAACCCTTATAACCGTTCAGAACACCGTTTCCTTGATAAGTGCCATATAAGATGTAGATCCACAGTAGCTGTGTTAGCAGTACATTCTGTGTGGTTTTAGCGTTCTTGAAGTCATCAACACTAGAGGAAGGGGAGGATTATTTGCGAAGTTTGATGGCTTTTGGAAATGGAAGGCAGAAAACAAGCAAAAATGCATAAGACTCAGATTTTTGAGCTGCTAGATAATGCTGTTGATATAATGGGTTTGGGCTTGTAAACGTTTAGCTGAAGGTTTTTCCTCTGTGTGGCTGAGAGCTATTATTAACTGCAGAAGCAGGTGTCCCCTTTTCGTTTTGCTTCAATTAGCAGCTGCATAAAAGTGCACTTGCTTCCTCTATGTGCCTCTCCTTAAGTTTTATGACTGGCAGTGAACAGCGGAGTCTTTTTACGATAGCTGACTCCTCAGTGTTACGTTTGTTCAGTATATAAGTATATGATTTCACAGCGTGAGTGCCAGTTTACCAATACTTCTTGTATTCCACACTGTTTTTCTTCTGTCCCGTTACTTTCATCCTTAAATATTCCACGGAATGCTGCTGGAAGCGATGAAACAATAAAATGTTCCAACTTTCTTTGAAGGCATAGATCCAGGTCGAGGTCCCGTGAACGTCGGTCTAGATCCAGAGATCGTGGTCGTGGAGGTGGTGGTGGTGGAGGAGGAGGACGTGAACGTGACAGGAGGCGGTCAAGAGATCGTGAAAGATCCGGTCGATTCTGAGCCATGCCATTTTTACTGTATGTCTGCTAGAAAGTGTTGTAGTTTGACCAAACAAGTTCATAATGAGATTTTTTTTAAAGATGGGCTTCTGAATAAAAATTTGTAGTGATACAGTATTCTTTGTGTAACTTGTTTCTTGTGGGGGGGAGTCTTTTTAACTGTCATTCCTCTATCTTGACAAATACCTGGATTAATACGATGAGGGGAAGGTGGTAAATGTATTGGAGGAGCGCCAGTTTGGGGGGGGTTATTTTTATTTTTTATTCGGATATGATTTGAACTGTTGATGAAAATGTGTGTGTATATAATATAAAATATTATATACATAGTAAAAAATAATTAACTGCTTAAGAAACAGTTACTCATATAAGTTTCCCTTTTCTGCTATGCTGTCTGCTTATTTAGGTTAGTTTAGGCACATTTAAAAGGAAGGCTGTGCGAAGTGCATTTATTTACCAAGTAGAAACGCTTAGTTACAAAATGTATGTTTGTTTGTTACCAGAAGTCTGTGCTCTGTCTATCAATGTGACTGTGGCATTTACAATAAATCCAGTTTCTTGGTGTAAAATCTAAAGCCTTTTTTCTCAGCACTCCGGAGTAGTTGTGTTGCTACTCCTGGAAGTGCCAGAGTTCATAGCTAAGGGGTTTTTTTTATTCTTGACTAATTTCCTCATCTTCGCTAGAAACGAAGTTACCTGTTGCAATGTGTGGGAGGGGTGGGAAACAATATTTTTATCTCAGTAGCAGTGAGTTTCTTTTTTAAAAACTCACGCTCCATACAGCAGGAAACATGGGATCTATTGAAAGAAACAAAAGGTCCTAAATAGAAGGCCCAAATTTCTTAACAGGCTGAATTTTTTCACTGTGTTCTCCCAGCTGTTGTTTAACGAAAAGCATTTTCCTAGTGTTCAAGACAACAGAGGACTCATTGGATGCTAACAAAAAAATGATTTTTTTCCAGCTTTACTTACTTTCCAGTTTTACTTACTTTTGTAGAGACGTAAAGCACGATGGAAGCTGACAAACAGGTGGCAGTTTCTTCACAAGACGTTTTCTGTCTTGGTTCAGTTGAATCACACAACAGCTATGTATCTTAGGTTGTGCATCCCTTAAGGAGTTAAAAGTTTAACTGAACTGTTGCTTGAGAGACTGTACAGTGTACTTGCAATTTCAATTCATTCATGTCTGCTTTTATTCAGCTTGGGAGGGTAGCATGAGGTTTTGGACAGTGGTCATATTTATGTCCATGGAACTACCTAATGCAATATAGCTTTCTGATATGACAGAATTTACCAGCTCTTCTTTAATTCTTAGAGTATGGTAACTTGCTAAGTGATAGATCTGCTTCTAAATTATTTAAAATAAATACATAAAAGGAAGGATAATAAAGGATATGGAAGTGTTGCGTAGACAGATGAACAAACCAGCTTCTCTGTCTCAAAATTAAATACAAAATCACTTTGCTCGCTGTAACTTGGAGATGGCAAAGAAAAAGACATTAAAAAGTGTGCATTTCTAAATGGATATATGTTGTCTTTTAGAACTACATTCCTGTGCCAATTTAAATTGAATTTACTATGTTTGTTCTGGGTGGTTTGACCAACCAGACTGTGGAATTTATTCTGCCAGTAACTTTTAAGAAGAAAAGTATCTCTACATGAGGACAGCTTCACTATTTATATTTTGTTGCAAATACATGCATTATGAATTCTTTTTCACTGGAAGAAGTTGATCGGTGCCTAGAATAGAAGGCTGAACTGAAACCTGTGGTATGTCTGCTAGGTATTAGGAATTTAACCTAGGAATTGATAACTTAGTTCTGGTTTAAAGGACATTAATCCAGTTCCATTTCCTCAATGAGATATAGGATTATTAGTGAGCTAATTTGAATCTCAAGCTCAAAAAGGTGTGAATAGCCACTAGTTTTTAATACAGTATCTAGTATAATGTGGTTACTACTTAAAATGCTTAAGATCTTTTTTCACATGGGTTATTGGCACAAACTAGTTTGCTGTATAAACTAATTAATTTTAAGCTAGTATAAATGTGTCTCTATAATGGCTTTCATCTGTTTATCTAAGAACTGCTAAACAGCAAGTACATTATTTGTGTGAACAGGTAGCAAACAGTTGTTTTCCTCCCCCTCTTGTAACTGGAAGATGTCTTAAAGGGCACTGAAAGCAATGGATTTTACTGGCGTCGGCATTCAGCATATAAACCAAGCTCATGATACAGCATCAGTTATGTTCACCTTTAAGGATGTATGCTACCAATAAAATTAATCGCATCTGAAATGTAAACTGCACAAATTTAGTTAAATGTGGTAGTCCAAACTGGATTCATTTACCAATGCAAAGGTAGGGAATCCTACCCAACCCATTCTATTCTTATTTACAGCGTGTATAGAGTTGAATTTTTTCTCCCCCCTCCCTGTAGGTTCCTATTTCTCACAAATACGTTGTTGTTGGCTCTTAACAGTGGATCTTAACTTATGGAATTCTGTTACCTCAAATAAGTGACAGCATACAGTATTTTCTGAAATCTGAGTCAATTAGGTTGAAACTGTTAATCCTGAGTGGCTTCCTCTTATTTGTATTTGGCTCTTATTCTGTGAAAATGCTGCTTGTCCATGAATATGATGTATGTTGAGACTGTAAAACCAAATGGAGAAAATTTGTTCAAAAATAAAGCCTTTTTTAATAAGAATCTGACAAAAATTATCCCTTTCCTTTAGATGGGATGCTGCTCTTTAAATGACTAATGAGGACGCAGACTACGCGTTTCAAATTCTCAGCTTTTGGCTTAAGTCACTTTTTCAAATGATACTTCGACTTGTTTTTGTAGGGCTGGTGGAGCATGCCTTAAGTACGTAACAAACAAAACAATGGTATTTACTTGATAAAGTTGAACTGTCAAAAGAGTGTAACTTGGTGTTGGGTTGGTTGCTGTTTATTTCCCTAATCTGATAAGGGCTCTGGTTAAGTAGCCCTGTAATTTTCTATTGTGGTGTTCTATGGAGAACAAGAACGCTCATTTTGACAGAAAAAAAAGTGTGTTGAGGAAACGAGTGACTGAGCAGGGACCATTTTTTGAAGGTGATTTTTTTTTTTCCCCAGTGTTGCGTGGTTTGTACTGCAAAACTTTGGCAATGGACACAACCGTTAATTTCCACTGTCTTACTTTTACAGTTGCAGCTTGTACCAAGTATGCTGTCTTTAACAAAGCAGTACGTGAACTGCCTTTGTAGCAGATGATAGGGAAAGTATTCATCACTGGGTTCTCCAGGCACTAACTTAGGACTGCTCTGACAATCAGTCCTGTTTCAGGAAGTGTCAGAGCTGGAAAAAAAATGATACCGAGTTGGTGTGTGCTCACATCAGCTGGTAAGGCAGTAATACCTAATAGGTAAGACTGTCATAGAAGAGAATACATACAGCTGTGCTAATTCACTGCAAAGGTGAAGCTGAGGTATATACTACTGAGCGTAACTTTACATTGGAATGTGTGAATTTTTCATTTTAAAAATCAGAATTGCAGCCAAATGTCTGTAGAGCAAATCAGCCTGTCCTCACATGGAAAGGATACGTTATGCTTTCTAAAACCGTGCACAAGTATTACTGAATTTATCCAATTAGCCGATTTTATTTATCGCATTATATTTACAAATGTCTCCTGGTTCTTTTTGCAGTTTACAGGTTGTTAAATGCATGTGTATAGATAATGGAGCATGTCTCTTGAACTGTGTGAATGATCCAGCCTCGTCAGCAGTGTGCTCATCAGTCATAAATGTCTGATCTAGTTCTGAGTGTCATGCTTAATTTCCTATAAAGCTAACTAACCTCTAGCAAGAAGAAAGAATAGCAAAAGGACAGTGCTATCCACAGCCGCACACAGTTTCAGCAGCTGCACCAGAGCTATTTTAGAAGGTCCCCATCTTGTAAAGATGAAAGTTCCTGCCAAAAAGGAGTCAATTCAATTGCTCCAAAGTTTCAGCTGTAAATTAAGTTTGTGAAAACGGTTTGAATGGTGAAAGCTACCAGACCATATCTGCCAGCAGACCAGCTCTGGTAGCCAGTGTCTTCATTTCACCATGTGCAAAGTGGGAGAAGGGAAAGGTAATGGTTGTCAGATCTGTACGTTCTTTATCGCACTCCAATGGTTGATGGCTCAGTACTTTTCTTGTACCTTGAGTTTTGGTGGTTGCTTTCTAACTAGATTGTTTTGACAGGACTAAAGGCAAATACAAGTTACATGCACTCCTACATCAGCAGAGCAGCACTGTGATAGCTTCTGATGAAATGGTGGCATTCAAGTGAGGCTCTGGACGGTGATTTCTCAGGTGAGCTGTGGCCCCGTGGAACAGTTTGTGTGAGTACAGTTTTCCCTTTGATTGAAGCATCTTAGAAATATTCAGAGTTCTGACAGTTGCTCCCACTAGGAAGAAAATCCCATTAGAATCCCATATTCCTTTGAGACAAACTCATTGGCTTCTGAAGAAGGCATGCAGAGCGCTGTTTTCCTGAGCAATGTTAGAGCACTGTAGGCCATTGACTTGCCTTCAGTTGTCAGTTTCCAAAGCTGCTCTTTTGGTTAAGTCTGGAGGAATTTAAAAAAAATAAAAACGTTCCTGCCCTGGTTTTACTGGGCTATGAGACAAAGTGTGGATACAGGCTGTGCATAGCAAATGAGCCAGTCTCCCTGCCCCTCTGTTTTTCACAGAATGCCCTGTAGTCTGCCAGGCTTAGGCCTGCTGTGTTTTTGCTGGCAGCTGGCTCAATTTCAAGTGTTGCCACCTATGCAACTGAATTCTGGCTGTATTTCCAACCCATTTTCACTTGCTTCTTGAAGCAGCCTGGGATTCCAAATAGGAGAAAGGAAGGACAAAGCTGCTTCCATTGCAGCCTGGTATAGCAGCACACCTGGGCCTGAGGGCTATGGGAAGAGCCAAAGGAGCAACTGCTCTCCTTTTCCTGCTATCTCATTTCCCCTTGAGAGCTAATATTTGTGCTTAAGAGAAAGTTGAGAAGGCTGCACAGCTCAGAACAGTCCTGTGTCTTTTATTACTGCCTCTTCCTTCCTTCTTTTTTGTTAGTGAACGTGGAAGAGGATTCATCTCTTCTTCCTCCTGTGCTGATGGAGAAAAAAACTGTCCAGCAGCTGCAAGAGGAAGGCTTGATAAAAGAATACTGAGGCAGTACATGAAAAAGTGATTTCTGGACAAAGCACAAGTATAAAGTGAGTAGACTGCCCTACTGTCTTTAAAGTTGTGTTGCTGGGCTAAGGATGGGCAAGGGAAATTCCAAAATCTAAGACAGGCCAAAATCTGACCAAGAAATAGCCTCATTAAGGTCTGGACCAGTCTTTTCATTCCAGGGCTTTGACTCGTGATTTTTGACTCTTTCACATGACCACATTAACCACAACAAGAGAGATGTTTATTTGCCCTTCTTTGCTTAGCCTCCAAGGAAGGAAGCCTTTGGTCTTTAGCCAGCTATATGAGTCTCAAACACACACGGTAGCAACTTTGACACTGTACAGAAAGACCATCTTCACCAGAGGGAATAGTTTTGTAGATGAGAGGAGAGTAATGGATGATGTCCTTCCTGTGGGACTATAGGTGACTTGAGCAAGGTTTCAGACAGGCTCTTACTCCATCCAAACTGTGTTCTCGCAGTTTGAATGGGTAACTCACCAGAGAAGTGAAAACTGGCTGGGTGATTGGGCTTAGAGGTCAGTAATTAGTTTGTCCCCTCTGTGGAGACTGGTTACAAATGTAGTACCATGGGGATCTGTCAGTCCTAGTAACTGTTCTGTTGTACCAACTTGCTTATCAGTGAATTTAAGGAGAAAATGAGTGTATCCTCACCAGGCTTGTGGATGATACCAAGCTGGGGTTGCACTCTTGACAAGTAGAGTGCAAAGCAGACCTCCACAGGCACCCGGATGGCTGGAGGGATGGGCCAGCAGAAACCTCATGAAATTTGAACAAGGGCTTATGACAAGTCCTGCCCCTGGGATGGAGCAGCCCTGTGGGAAAGGTCCTGGGGGTGCAGTGGGCAGCAAGCAGGACAGGAGGCCACAGCATGTCCTGGCAGCAGCGAGGACCACCTGCATCCTGAACAGTGTGACTGAAACAGTCAGCAGCCTGAGGGAAGTGACTGTTCCCTTCTGCCTCAGTACTTGCTAGGCCACATCTAGGTACTGCTTACTGTTTTGGCTCCCAGTGTGAAAAAGTCGTCAATAAGCTGGAGTTGTTTGGGTTGAGGAGGGTCCAAGATAGCCAGGGGCTGCAGCAATGGCCGTGTGAGAAGAGGCTGGGGCCTGGCTCAGCCAAGGGAAGGAGCATCTGTGAGGGAACCTAACAGCCACCCCCTATACCTGCAGGCAGGTCAGCAAGAAAAGAAGCCATGATCTTCATTGATGTTGTCAACTGAAAGGGGAGAGGCTCTAACTGAGTGCAGAGGAAACATTTTTCCTATGAGAACGGTTAGGCACTGGACTGGCTGTACAGGCTGTGTCCTTGGAGGCTTTCAAGACACAACTGTACAAAGCTTGAGCAACCTAGACTGATCTCTGGGCTGACCCTGCTTTGAGCAGTAGGCTGGACTTGAGGCCCCTACCAGCCAGAGCAATTCCATGCTCCTGATGTTAAGCCTAAATCCTTATTGCTGCAACTTTGACCTACTCCACTTCCTTCTGATGGAACTTGAAAAATTGCATATCCCTTTCCTTATTGCCCTGTAGCTGTTCTGCCCATCTTCTGTTTTCTGTTCTTTGGGGTTTCCTCTCAGATCACATTTCTCTCTACACGTTCTTGTTGCATACCTTGTTTCTATGTTGCCCATGTCGTACCTCTTTTGAAATGCAGCTCACCAGATTGGATATGGTACCTCAACTAAGTGCACCAGTGTCAAGTGCCATGTCTCCTGCAGTCTGTATTCCTATTTGCGTAACCCTGTATGATGTTTGTTTTTTTCACAACAGTGGGGCATTGCTGACTTACAACAAGCTTGCGTGGCACTATAATCATGCATTCCATTCTACACAATTACTGTCCAGATAGTGATTACACGGGTGTTACATGAGTGGTCACATTGCTCCTGCCTGGCTGTAAAATTTTGCATTTGTCCTTATTGGCCTTATCCTATTCTGCCATCTCATTTCTCCAGTATGTTAAAGATCATTTCAAACTATGATTCTGTCCTCGAAATTGTTTGCAGCCTCTCCCACTTGGTTAAAATAAAATCTGGTGTGGCTCCTATGAGAGTGGTGAGGTGCTGGAACAGCCTGCCCAGAGAGGTTGCGGATGCCCCGTCCCTGGAGGTGTTCAAGGCCAGGTTGGATGGGGCCCTGGGCAACCTGGTCTAGTATTAAATGGGGAGGTTGGTGGCCCTGCCTGGCAGGGGGGTTAGAGATTCATGATCCTCGAGGTTCCTTCCAACCTGGGCTCATTCTGTGATTCCTCTTGAGCTGCTTTTTCCTCCCTTTCTGTAAAAGCACTTTGTTTTCACAGCTTCTGTGATAGCCATGAGCTCTCCTTTCTCAAAGAGGCTCTGGGTACCATCATTGCACCATTAGTTCTTTGGATGACTTCATTAGGCTCTCACAAAAAACTTCCTTTACCTGATGTTCTGAGTTCCTACTCAATTAGCGTTTGCCCTTTAGTCACTGACTGCAAATGTTCGAGGGGTCTCTCCTTTTATCTTTCAGTTCTTCAGTGAATCTGTTCAACACTGACACAAGAAACAGCAATTTTGCTTGCCATTCCTAAACAAGATGTTTATTTCTATATTAATAGAGAAATACCTGTTGTGCAGATCAAGCAATAACTTCAGTTGTATACTAGCCCTTCCTCTAATTCCTCTTGTTCCTTAGGAGAAATGTAATGCAAAGTAATGGCAGAAGTTCCTCAATCTCAGGAAATGGCTTAAGTGCTCCATGGCACTGGTAGTGAATTGCTGATTTATAGCAGTTACTCACAAGGCCAGGTTAAGGACTAATCTAAGTGTCCCACTGATTGGGCTCAGTTATGGTGCTCTAATTAGGGTGCAGTCGTGAAAAGCTTTGTGTATTCATTTCCTGCCACCATGAGTATTGCTACTAACATCAATGGCAGAGTGTGGGTCTGTGTCACTACAGATAAGTTTAAAGTCATTTTTTTTAAAGACAAAACACCCATTTCTTGTAAACGTATCCAGTTTACCTGAGAGATGAAATGCTGAGCGCAGAGCTGTGGTGCAATTACAAATACCTCTAATTAGCCTCGCACATTATGTTCAGATAGTTTCCAGCACGCCTAGTGCTGTCACTTGGTCTTACAAGTTGTCTCTGAGGTATCTGTTTCACAGTTTGAAAGATGTATCAAGTCCATCTGTGCTGCCAGCTTCATATCTGAGCACCCATCTGCCTGAGTTTGCAGTGGCTGCTGCAAGGCTGACGCTTCTGAAGCAGTACAGCCAACTCTGTGCCTCTTCCCTCAGTCTGCCTGAAAGGCATCAAAGATAAAAAGGTACAGCTTAACCACCCACCACCCCCCTGGGACTCTGTAGATAAGCTGTCAGTTTTCAAACATTTGCATGCATTTTCTTGAAGTTATGACAATGTTCCAGGCACAAATATTCATGGATTCTTGTTTTGCTGCTTTGCTCAGCTGTGCCATCCTGTAATCCAACAGCATCAAATGTAAGCCAGGGTCTGCTTCCACAGGCTCTTCCAGTGATGCTAATGGTTACTTGTGCAAAACAAACTGCACATGTGTATTTCTGACATAACTAGTTAGGCAAGCTGTGATTTAAAATAAGTAACAGCTGTATTTCCTAGCAAGATGTTTGTTAGGAAAATGAGAATAACAATGTAGAATTAAAAGTAGGTTTGCATCTATTTTGGTCCAGAAAGAAGCAGGGAAAAAGAATTTTTTTTTTTCCTAAAGGATGGATTTTTCTTGCAACTTGAGTGTGGATTTTTAGCATATACAAGGGAACAGCTGCCTTAGTTTTACTGTTTATTGAAGGCCGATGTAAAATACCTGGCTCTTCTCTTGTTTGTTCATTGAATCATGGAATGGCTTTGGTTGGAAGGGACCTTAAAGATCATGTAGTTCCGACCCCATTCCATGGGCAGGGCTGCCCCCCATCAGCTCAGGCTGCCCAGGGCCCCATCCAACCTGGCCTCCAAGGATGGGGCGCCACAGCTTCTCTGGGCAGCCCATTCTTAGTTGTTCAGTGGTGTTCCAGATTTCTTCTTGTTTATGTTTCATAGATCTCAGCCCACATTTTGTATTCATTTCCTTACCAGAGAGTGCCCCCAGGACCAGCTGTTCAGCCTCAGACTGGCCACGTCCAGTCATCAACTCCCTTCTGCTACTTTTACCACCCTGCTCCTTACTCCTTATTTTTATACAGCGTGCAATTATGATGTCATATGACTATCTGTGGAGTAGCTGTGTATACAGATGGAGGTGTAATGCTGTCCCCACTCCTTTCATTACCTAAAACACGTGAACACTGAAAGGTGAGCCACGTTCAAAACTACCTCAAATTGCCTTTCCAATGTGCATTCTCCACAGGCACAGCAGGCCCTACTGCTGGGCTCTCTGCAGCACTATTGGTATCTCATATGTTTTGTTCTGCATGTGCTGGGGCACCCTGTAGCGGACAAGCGTGACCCCGTCGATTTACACCAAGCGCCCCACAACCCTTGCCCCACCACAGCCTTCTCCCCCACCCCCCCCCTCGGCGGCGAGTGGCACACCGCCATCGCTCCCCACGCGCCGCGGGGGGCGGACATTTTCCCCCTCCGCTCCGCACCCCGCGCCATCTTACGATTGGCTGCCACCATATCGCCGACGCCCCCGTGGCGACCAATCGCCGAGCGCCTCACCGCCTCCTCCCCCATCGAGGGGGCAGGGCTAAGGGGAGGGGCGGAGCCGAGGCGCGCCGGGCTCTTCTTAACGCGGTGGACGGCGCTACGCTCCTCGCCTGCCGCGGCGTCGCCGGAGCGCCCGCCCCGCCGGTGAGGTGGCGGCTCTTGGGGGGAGGGGTCGGCGCCCGCCGTTGCATCAGCCCCGGGAGGGCTCGCGTGGGTGGAGGGCGGTGGGGAGCGCGGGTGGGCTTTTTGTTTGGATATTAATCGGAATGAATGGGCAGTGGGGAGATCGGGGGAGGCGGAGGACTGGGGATGCTCCCGGCATCCTGGGCTCGGGGCGGGGGAGTAGAAGGAGGAAGGCTGTTCTCAGGATGGCTGCTAGTATGGTATGCTGCTCCTTGCTCTCGCCCCAGGGCTTCTCCCTGCTACCGTCAGGGTCTCCTACGGGTCGGTGGTGTGTTAGGGCGAGCCAGGCTGAAAAGCTCGTTTTGTTTGCCTCTTATTTCGTGCGTTCCCCCTCCCGTGCTTGGCAAGGTCTAACGCTCACAACAACGTTAATTATACCAATGGCGGTATGGCTGAGCCAGCGCTGCTTGGCAGGTGGGTGGCCCTGAGCTGTCCTCGGGTGGCTGCTCTCCTGTTCACTTTCCTCACACCAAAGCCTTTCACCATGGAAGTTTGGAAGAATGCTGGCCCTGTTCCGGCTGAGCCGCTTGGTGTGTATGTATTTACCTTTCAAACAAGGCTGTTTGCTGAGCCCAGACACGAGCCCTGCCTTCCGACAAACTCCTCCTGATCACAGGAGGGAAAGCCTGGGCTGTGGAGATGGGCAAACCTGGGCCAGGTTGGGCCTCTTGTGAGACCCAGAGCGTGCCGTTTCTTGGCTGGGGTACATCTGCAGCGGGATGGCTGGAAGAGGAAGGCAGAGGTGCTAGGTGAGACCTAGCATTTCGGCACACCCTCCTTTTTGGCAACTCCTTGCTATCCTATTGCATCCTCTGGGCACAGCCAAACCTGCTTTCCGCAAGCAGTCCTAAAAACCATGGTGGGAGCAAGGTCATTGGGGCCCTGCTGCAGGCCTGCCAACTCAGGTACATAATTAATCTGCTGCTGGCAGCAGACTGCTGGGAGGGCCTGGGCTGGCCCTAGTTGTTGGCAGCTGCCTGCTGCCCACCTAGGTAGGTCGTGAAGTGTCCTTTTCTGGAGATGTTCAAAACCAACCGGATGCTTTCCTGCGTAATCTACTGTAGAGAACCTGCTTTAGCAGGGGTTTGGACTGGATGATATCCAGAGGCCCCTTCCCTACGGTTCTGTGACTGAAGGAGCACTGTGCCTGCCAAAGGCCCTGTTGATGTACCCAGAGTGAGTGGCTTCTGGGCATTGCCACAGGTGAGCCCCACAGGGACAAGCAGTGTCTCCTCAGGCTGGATGTGGGCTGTGTGCTCTGGGCTGAGGGAACAAGAGATGGGGAAGCAATGCTAAAACTTGTGACTGTAGCAGGTAAAAATCCAGATGATACATTCTCCAGCCTTTTTTTCTAGTGCTGTTTTGCTCCTCAGGTCTTTTAAATGAAGATTCACATCTTATGATGTGAGTCCAGCCAGGTTGGAGTGAACTCAGGAAGTGGAGGCAATGTTGGACAGCACACCTCTTCAGGGCTGCTCACAGTGTTCCTCTGTGTGGAGAAGGAAGGCTGAAAGCTTCATGTTTTCACTAGCTGATCTCATGCACGACAGTTGCCAGAGTGATGGGAGTTGCTTTGCTGTTGAAGTTGTGATGTCCTAGAGAGGCAGGGGTGTGGAAGGACCACAGCTTTCCTATCAGCAGGTTGAGTACGCCAGTCCAACCGTGAAAAGAAGAGTCCTCACTGAGAGGATGCACAGAGGTGAGGCTTTTGATTCTTGCAGCATCTCTTCCTCATGGTAGTGTTCGTTCATATCCGGTTATTCCAAGTCCCTTGACACCTCCAGACACAGGAGAGATGGCTGGCTGCTACTGAAAAAGTAACAAAGCACGATAAGAAAAACTCAGCTGTCTGATAGTCTCCTGAATCACGGAATTGTTAAGGTTGGAAAGACCACTAAGATCACCTAGTCCAACCGCCAACTCATCCCCACCACATCCTCTAACCGTGTCCCTCAGTGCCACATCCTTGAACACCTCCAGGGACGGTGACTCTACCACTGCCCTGGGCAGCCTGTGCCATTGCCTCACCAAAGTATAGCTGTGGTGTTTCCAAACAGCTTCCAAAGGCTGTGTATGTACTGCTACTTCTGGTAACCTTTAGAGATCCTCCAGCTCTCTAAGACCCTGTGGTACCACAGAGCAAGCAGAACAACTGGTTTTAGGTGGTTTACTCATTCACAGACCTGCTTAGCATCAAAGTTTACCATTCTCAGGCTGCAGCATGATGGAATCCTGTATCTCATCTTTGGTTGAGCAGTCAGCCCTTAGGGCATCTCCCTCTGATCCATCTTGTACACCTGCCTTTAGACAGCTTAATTTTGGCTTCAGACACAACTGGAGTTAATTAGGTTCTCGCGCATGTGATACTCTGTACATGTCTGTATTAGTGCTGACACAGTATACTGTAAACAGCCTTAGAAACTGTAGCTCCTAATATCCGTGGAGTGAGTTCAACCCAGGTTGTCCAGGGATTAATTTCGCCCACTGGCCTTCATTGCTATTCCTTGTAAATTCCTTGTGTAGGAATTGAGGAGTACTTCAGATCTTGGGTTCCCTGTGGAGATTGATGCTGAGGTGTGGCCTTGTCCATGAGGCTTTCTGGATCTATTACGTCTGTCTGTGCCCCAGTCCACTCCATGCTTTAGGTTTAAGTGACTGTGTGTAATTTGGCTTTCTCATTTTTCTGCCTTGCGTGCTCTGCAGATATAAGGGCAGAAGTTAGTCAGGCTTTTCTAGCCAGGCTCTGCCCACACCCCCAGCTATTTCTGAGAGTGTTTACTTTTATGGCAGACCTCTGTTCAAGCTGGCAGAAATTCCCTCCTGAAGATGGGCAACCCTTTCTGCAGCCCACCACCCTCTGGGTATGCCAAGCAGTGTTCATTCACTGTTCTCCTCTCTCCCCTGTCTGTGTGTCTTGAAGACAGTCTGAGAAAGGGGTCAGGATAGTGAAGAAGTTGGTGTCTTCTTTTGTTTTGGTAATTTCTGCTCATCCCTTTTCCTTTTTCCCCCAAAGGTGTCCCCACTAGGAAGGTTCATGAGCTTCCTATGTCCTGGTTTATAGGTCTTTGGGTGAATCTTGTTGTCCTAAATGGACATCTGACCCATATTTTGCTAGAGTTGCCTTAGATTGGGCTGAAAGTGCCAGAAGGATGTTTGGGGTGGTGTCTAAGGAAGCTCATCGGTAGGACTGCAGGAGCTTGGAGAGCGGAGGTCTTCCTGTTGGTTCTGAGCACAGCCAGCCACTGGGCTCTTGTCTTGTTCTGTATGAAGAGCAACGAGCCATTGCTGCTGCTCAGAAGTCTCCACTGAGTACTGTGGTAAGAATTCACTTTTGAATTCCCGAGTTTGTAATCAGATTTTGTCCTTGTTCAGCATCCAAGACATTAGATTGACCATAGCTGTGACTGATTCTCTACTACCATGATTAGAATTTGACTTTAAAAATGTATATGCACATACCTATATACTTTGAAGTGGATGAGTGTGAGGTTCTTTAAAATCATGCCTCATAAAGCATTTTGAAGGGAACTGTTGAATGGGGGCTTGTGTTGATTCAGGTGGATGATATTGCTTAAGACTGGTATTTGATGACAAGATTTTTGTTGGTGGTGCTTATGGTTAGGTTTTTTTTCTCTCTGGCCTCATTTATGTTGAAAGTTCTAGCCCCATGACTAAGCTTTGATGAAGCTTCAAAGTATTTCCATTCCTCTAAACACGAGAGAATCTCAGATCTTAACTGAAGGCAGTAAATACAGCTTTTCCTCGATGCCTGCTGTTTCTAGCTCAATAGGTGATGGGTTTTTCCAGCAGAGGATTTTTTATGGACTTTTTATTTTTTTCCTTATAATAGAGGAAATGAGATGGTGTTGTTGTGCCCAGTTTAGAGTGACTCCTTTCAAAAGACAGCTTTCAAAGACAGCTGTGTTCACTTCTTTCCTGCAGGCAGTGCAAAGAACAAGTACTTACTTCTATAGATCTTTGAAATTTGTACTGCCACAGATTTCTCTCCCTTTCTCCAAAATTTTTGGACCATATTGCAGGACACCGAGGTGTGGTGACTTAAAGTCTGATTTTTCACCCCTCTATTTTATAAGAGCATAGAATCATTTGAGTTGGAAGGGACCTTTAAAGTTCATCTAATCCAACTCCCCTGCAATTAACAGGGAAGAACAAGATCTGCTTCCTCTCTATAAGCTGTTGCTGCTACCTTCCCACGTGTTGAAGTGGTGTGATCCTTTCACAGCAAGGTATCTTTATTAGATGGGCTTTGTAACTATTGCCAGCATCTATGCCCAATAATGTATCCACTGTCTTGAGCTTGTACATGTGACTCGGGGAGAGCTTGTCACTTCTTCACTACTTTTGCTTTACAAGAAAAAGCGCTGTTGTTCTGAACTGTGAGCCAGGCACCTCCTAGAAATAGAACTGAGGCTTGCTGTGGAGCTAGAAATAAACATTTCTAGTAACAAAGACTGATAGCGTTAAATTATGCGTGTTTATGGTATATGAGCTCTCTTGGACTGGTGTCTCTCAACCTAGTCCTCATTTGTAGTCTAACAGAGGCTGCAGCCTATCTTGGCTCTTGAGCAACTATTAACCCAAATAAAGTAGAATGGTATTGTTTTGGTAGCATGGAAGTTCTTACCTCCAGATGTTGAATTATGTGAAGCCTTTGTCTTGAAAGCTGGCACTTCCAGAGACTTCTTTCCTAGAGGGAGGCAGTTTAAATGCCATGAGTGTTTTCTTCAGACCAGCATGTGAGAAAGGAATAGGTATGTATAAAGCAGTAGTGGTTAGTGGTGCATGTTAACTCGCAGGATCAAATGCTAAAGTTCACTGATCCTGTGATTAGATGTTTTCCAGTCTGCCAGCAGACCATCAACACTGCCTGTCTAAGCTGTGTCTGTTTTGCAAGCATTTGGCAGAAGTATGGGGATGAGAACCTTTCCAGGTCTGGCACGATTCAGTAACACAAAGAGCCATGAATCCTGATGCAAAAAGGTGATGAGTAAAACCACGTTTTGTAAAACTTCAGCCAGATTTTTGCCTTCAGTGATAGTAAGGAAGCTGGCTGGGGTAGGAGAAATGAATTTACTGCTTTCACTTGTTATTCACAAATTTCTCAGTCACCCAGCAGCTTATTGAGCTGTTTCGTGGTTGAAGTGTTTGTGTGCTACATCCCTGTATTTGCACATTCAACATTAATTTGGTGTTAGGAAGTTTGGTCTCCTTCTCAAGGGCGAAGAGAAATCTGCAAATGTTCCTGTTCAGAGCCTTTTTCTAAATTGTGTACAGGGTCTTTTGGTGTTTGCCCTGTACGGCCCTTTCACCCCTGATGTCCCTGCAAGAATGTATCCTATCCTGTGGACTGAAGTATTTTCTATTACTCTTTCTGGCTGCCAAGCTCACAGAAGTGCAGACAATCCCAAAGAGCTATTTTCTGCTGCTTTCATGAAGGTGGGCTGTGGGGGCAGGGCACAGGGTAGGATGGGTAATGCAGGAAGAACAGGGTCAGATGGCCCTCAGTTGCTTTTGCTCAATACCTCTGCTGCATGGCTGTCTTTATCCTGCCTATACAACTCAGCTTCGCTTTGTTTGGCAGCTTTCTCCTCCTACCACCATAAAAGTGGGATGAGTATCGTTTCCCTAAGAGAGACTGTTTCCTGATACTTTTTTGTTCTTTTTAATTTGCAGGATCTGCAGCTTTGAAGAAAATTCCAGTTGTGTGAACCGCTGTACTCGTTCTCCAAAAGGAAGTCCAGCCTACTCTGCCTTTGCCTAAGAAAATGGAGAAGCTGATATCAGAGAAGCCTGTTCCAGTATCTAAGGTACACTTTGGTCTTTGGGGATGACTATTTGCCTATCTTTCTCACCAGAATTTAGGGAAGCTCTGTCTGCTTTCAGAGGGATTTCTAGTTTTCGGGGGTTTGGAGTTCTCTTGAGGCAGATGCTACTGAAACCAGTGGCCTTTGTGCAAGAGTTTTCAAGATTACAAGTATTTGTGGAATCTTTTGGCACCACTTTCCAATTAGCCATGGAACAGTCTTCCTCTGTTTCTCTCTGCTTGGACAGGAGAGTATTTCTGGGGGCTAGCTTTTTGTGTAGGAAATGTGTCTCCCACAAGATCACGCTGCTCTTTTGAAAACGAGCACCATGGTGATTTCTGTTTGGGTAGGCTGCCCTCAGAAAAACTGCATGCTGAAACACTGGAGAAGAAAGATCAGCTGATAAAGAGACAGAACCAAGAATAAGGACTCCTTATGAGTAACACAACTTTCAGCTATTGTAGGGGTAGGCAGTTGCAGGGCAATTACATGAATGAGGGGTTGCCCATGCTGCAGAACTTGAGCAAGTTTGATAGTCTCAAGAGATACTCTAGCCTTGTTACAGCAGGACATATGAATCACAGCAGACTCTTATATTTTTCTTTTCAAGGATGAAATGTGTTCCCTTCCTTCCCAGGCCAAGCCAGATACAAACTCATGCCCTCATGCTTCTGGCAAATACTTCCTCCCTGGTGGGACAGACCACGAGGACTGTAAGACTAACGAGAAGGAAAGGAAGTGGATCCGTCCTGATACACCCAGCAAATGCACATGGAAGCTTGGGAAACCCATCTCTGCCTCCCCCCATCGTCATATGTCTCTGTAAGTAGTACTTTTCTTTGGTGGCTAGTTTTCTACACAGGACTTATCCTGGTCACCTAATTGCTGTATGGATTTAACAAAAGGTGACTGGTTTAAACTGATGCTGCTTGCGTGTAGATACGCTGGTGCTTCTTAAGTTCAATGCATAAACAAAACTAAGAACCCAGATTAAGCATGCAAGGGGCCTTGCACCAAAGAAGTTATGTGATGTGAAACTACATGCACTGCAACTAGATTACACGGAGTAACCTGGCAAGCAATTCTCTGACTAGATGAACAATTGCACTATAATTGCTTGTAAAACAGCTGACTGTGAGCAGTGCTGCGCTACTTGTGCCAGGAAGTTCAGAGCACGTACTTCTTGCTTCAGTACTTGGCTTGATGTATGATTAATCCTAGAGTTCTGGATCAGGCACTTGTCTTACAAATTTATATCTAATAGATACTTTGGCTTAAGAGAATGTTCGAGTCTGCTAGGAAAGAGAGAAAGCTGGGTGTAATGAAACATCAGAAACACCTTGTGTTGCTACTCTGTGAGCTGCCTTCTGACTTTGTTTGTCTGTGTGCCAGGCCAGAGCCTCCAAACATTCTGCCAAACATCCTGAATAAAGTTGGCAACACACCGTTGGTGCGAATCAACAAGATTGGGAAGCACTTTGGGCTGAAGTGTGAACTCTGTGAGTACTACTGCAGACAGGAGAAAGAAATGAGAAACACTGTTTTGGAAACACAGGCAGTTCTGCTTCGTAGTGTTGTGGAACTCAGGCATAAGAGGAATGCAAGGACTCTTTAGAAAATGGAATTAAAATTCCTTTAATTTTCAGGTTTTTAAGTTTTGATAATCTAAAATGCCTTCCAATTTGCATTTTATACAAGGATTCTCCCTGCAGTTTTTCAGCTTTGGTTGACAATGATTTGTATGTATTGTATGAAGCTTTTAACTGTTTCTAATATCTGTAATTTTCACCAGTGCACAAAGTGCAGGATCTGCAAGTTGTCACTAAAGATCAAAGAAAATGATAAAAGGATTGAAAGTGCCTCAATGAAACCTTTATTTAGACTGGAGATATCTGGAGCCAAAACACACTGGTGATGTGAAGAGAATAGAACTCTTCATGTGAAGGGAATCCCCATCTCTGCTTCTGTATATGGAGTGGTGAACCGTGCCAGATATGTTAACGGTTGCTCTTGCAGATGTGTTAAGGTCAGCAGCAAATTGCTGTTTAAGAACACTGCTTGGTTTCTTTGCTTCCAGTGGCAAAATGTGAGTACTTCAATGCTGGGGGCAGTGTGAAAGACCGCATCAGCCTGAGGATGGTAGAGGATGCTGAGAGAGCTGGGATCTTGAAGCCTGGGGACACAATCATAGAGCCAACCTCTGGAAACACAGGTAGGGGATGTAGAGGTCCCAGCAAAGAGTGGGGAAGATATTTTTGTGGCTTTCCTGGAGGAGGCAGACCTGAGACGGGAGCGTGGAGGCTGCCTATGCAGAGGGGAGCAGTGTTTCTTCCCTTTCATGTAAAACAAACAAACAAAATAAAAACCAGAAAAAAACCCCACAGTTCTTCAGTGTGCTATGCTGACCAGAACAGCAAGGAAGGAATTCTATGTTTGCAGGGGCTCTTAGCTTTATTTTTATTTTTTTAAAAGAAAAGTGTTAGGCCAGATTCACTAGGGTCTCTAAGTTCTATTCAGGAGTTCAACTGAAACTGTTGGAAATCAAGCCCCAAAAGACTGGTGTAAATCTGATCTTCTGTTTGGAAAGTCCCATAGTCCTTGGCCATGAAGTCTCTCAGATGAAGTTGGCCTGGCCTGAGAATTGGCCTTTCCCTTAGTGGTGCAGTTGAGCTGGGAGACAAGCTGCATCCCTACAGCACTGTTTGCTGACACAGCCCTCGCACTCCTAGATCTTCAACAGGTTTCCCTTGGACCAGCATCTCCTTGGAGGGCTGGTGGAAGGAGCAGTCCCACCAGTCGGGGGCCAGGGAAGAGCATCTGATAACCTGAGCAGGCTGGAGTTCAGTGGCCTGCTGCATCAAAGCTGCTGTTCCTCTGTCAAGCTGTTGTGCTGATGGAGAGTAAACATAGGAATGCCCCGCCCTGAGCTAGTTAAATACAAACATACTGCATCTTCCAAGGGGGTCTGCGAGATGTGCTACAAACTGTTCCCCTGTCTGATACGCTCTGGACAGATGTCACTGGATGTCTTGTCCTGTTTTTAAGCTCTTTTCTGGGCATTCACTACTTCTTTCTGGTACACACAAGTTAACTAGGTCAGACAGACTTTTCTTCTGTTCTTTCCTTGTTAATGGAGTCACTGAGATGACTGAACTGGAGCACGAAAAGAAATGAATGTATTCTACAACAGAAAACAGGAAAGTCATCTCTGTTGCCAGTTGCTCAGTAGGTGCTCTGTAGAGGCTACAGTGCAACTGAAGCCCTTAGGAATGAGTCTATACTTGCTGTCTGAGTAATGGTGTGTAATGGACAATATCCATATATTGTGTTCTTCCAGTATCTGAGGTCATACTATGACATCTTGCTTCAGTGTTGCATCTGATATGTAGTCTCCTTTGCATGGAACCTGAGAAGTAAAAAGAAAGCAGATGCAAGGGAGATACAAGGCAATTACTTCGAAAGCTGTCTTGATGCACTGAAAAGCAAAGGGCAGGGAGGAGAGTGAAGTGAGGAAATTACCTTGGCCTGAGGCCACTGCTCTGAGTGTCTAATGTGTTAGATTTCTTTCTTCACTGCATCTCGCTTTTCCCTCAGCTATAGTCTTATTTTGATGTTTGATGGACTTTCAGATCAGTACCAGAAAGTGCAAAGTACTAGTTTAGGTCTCAGAATACTTTCTTCATCATAGACTGTAGGGAAGGATGCTGCGCAGTTTCTCTTCAAGCTTTGGCACTATTAAGTTCAGTGCTGTCTTGTTTTACTTAGTTTTAGTACTAAGTATTTATCTGTAATGCACTGAAAAAGGATTTGTTTCCACTCTCTTTAAAAAATTAGATAGAATTTAAAGGTATTTGAATTACTTGAGATTTTTTTATATGGATTTTTCACCCCTATACAATCCCAAACCAAACAGAAACAGAGGCAGCTTTGGACAAGCAAGTTTCTCTGTATAGTTTGTCATGGGCATATGTTGATACTGTGCCTAGCACCCAAAACAGCAGGGGAGGTGCCATGCAGCCCTAGTTCAGATTGCTTATCAGCTGCCTTGATCCATTTCTTCATCCTACAGAGAAGCGATATGATAACAGGGGTAAGCATCTCGATTGGGAAGATATTTCCGAGCTTAACTGCCCAAGTAGGCAGTTGAAGATCTGATGAATGTTACCTCTCACGCCTACTACAATGAAAAGGCAGAAATCAGAGTGGAAGTGCAGTTTTTTAAACTAGAAATGAGGTGTCTCTAACAATCCAGGTGTTTCACTGTTGTAACAAGTTGATGTAATACATTACAGCCACTATCACACAAAGAATCTAAATGTTGTTGTTTTAGGAAGGAGTTAGTTTAGGAACGTTGCAATCTGGGGATTTAATGCTGAGTGAGTAATGCAGAATAATAGGGGATTTAATATTCTTAACATCAAAAAGATTGCTTCAGGTCCTCTTTAGCTTAAAATTCATTCTTTTCATGAGATTCTTCTGGAAAAACGGTGAGATGGCAAACAGGCAAGAGGGAGGTGAAATGCAGACCACTGGCTTTCCCATGTGCACATGTTGATAAATATATATATATAAAAATATACATTTCCCCCACCCTCGGCCAAACTTTCTTTGGGCTGTGGTCCTCAAAGAACCAGTGTCTGTAACTCCTTCTCTCTTCAGAAGCCAGAAACTTTGTCACTCCCCTCTGAAGACATTGTACTCAAGTCTCTTTGAGAATCTGATTAAAGCAAAGGCATGCCAAAGCTGGCATTGTGGGTTTTGGTTTTTGTTGCTTCTCACTTAATGCTCTTCATGTCTCTGCTTGCTTCCAGGAATTGGGCTGGCCTTGGCTGCAGCAGTGAAGGGTTACCGCTGTATCATTGTGATGCCAGAGAAAATGAGTATGGAGAAGGTCAGATCTGCTTTTATTTTTGAGAGTTTAAAAAGTAAGCTTGCTTGCACTCGTGGAAATGAGTGCTGTGACTTCAGCAATGATGTAGGCTCTTGGGCTCCAAGTTGCTGGCCAGACAGACTTCTGCTGAAGGGCTCTTGCCAGTGCCAAGAGAGATCCTGGCTGGTCAGCCATGGACAGAATTGTGTTTAGGACCTGTCCCTGCAGCATTGTCAGTTGGAGAACTGTCATCACAGATGTCAAGGGAACTTGAGATCTGCACAGCAGATTGAAGTGACTACCTGTCCCTGGGTTAGCTGTCCCCCAGTGAGCAAAGGAGGACGAGGGAAGGCAATGGCTGAAGCTTCAAATGTTCTTTGGTTCTGCACTAGGCTGAGCCTTGGGCAAGTCTGCTTGGCTTTTCAAGTTAACACACTGAGAGATGCTGGCAAGGATCTGAACTGTGTCACCACAACTCAGGAAAGAGAATGTCCACTCACCTTGGGAGTGGAAAGCAGAAAACATCTAGCTCTAGAGCAAGCCTTTTTCAGGCTTCCGCCTAAGGTGATACTGTGCCTGAGGACAAGAGAGTGGAGAAGAGATCTGGTGCCTCACAATTGAAGCAGCAAATCGGTGTCAGGAAAACCACTTATCTCAATGGCACAGATGAGAGCAGCCATAAACAACATCCCCTGAAGGGATGCCCATTACTAGCCCTGGAAGGAAAGGTAATGCATGGCTGTTGCCATGGTCCACAGAGCACCAAATGCTTCCCTTCTGAAGATAGTCCTTGCTCTGCCTGGCTGTCTTGCCCTCATAGTATTTGAGTAGTACATAGGGCCACGGAGGATCTCCTTTGCTGCCTGTGTCTGAAGAAGGAGGTAAATATACGTTGTTTGCATTTAGATTAAAAAAAAAAAAAAAAACCACAAAAACAAAACAAAAAGAGGGCTATAGCACTGTTAGAGATCAGAGCATATGTGACCAGCACAAGAGGAGACAGAGTTTTGCCTAAAAGAGGTTTCTCACTATGGAGTACCTGTCCCTGCAGACTCAAACGCCCAGAATGGCAGCAGGAATTTGACATTGAGCTCCCAGGTAAAACTTCTGGTTTTTCTGATAGTCTTTGTTTGCTACAGGTGGATGTCCTGAGAGCTCTGGGTGCTGAGATTGTGAGGACCCCAACTACTGCCAGATTTGATTCTCCTGAATCTCATGTGGGTGTAGCATGGAGACTGAAGAATGAAATCCCCAACGCACATATCTTAGACCAGGTGAGAACAAAGTGTCAGAGCTGTAGGTGTATCACAGCAAGAGGTATTGCTGCATTGGTCCTTACGTCCATGGCTGGAAGTTCATACAGTGTAGGGGTGTCTGTGAGGGAAAAAAGACCCACCGAGCGGTCACTGTGATGTAGGGTAGTGAGCTTTTATATTCACTAGAGGGCAGCAGTAAGCCTATGTTTGCAGAAACTAGAGAAGAAAAATGTGGGTTCCTCTACTGAACTGATAGTACCTTGTGGAAGAATTAGTACAAGGGTCATCTTTTTAAAAGAAACTGTCCCACAGCCAGGTCTGATTTTGGTGTTGGAGATTTGCTGGTAACTTAGAAATACCCTTTTGGCAGATCTTTTAGGGAGGATGTACCTCTGTGCAGCCATTCTGCCTAGGTCTAGATAATAGATAAAGAAGCAGCCTGGAAAGTGAATGTAGCAGTTGTGTGGCTTGAAGAATATTTTTCACGTTCTTGAAATGTCTAATGGTGTAGATGTTTTTTCTGGTCCACTTAATGGCCATTTTGTCTGTCAATGCAGTACCGCAATGCTAGCAATCCCCTGACACACTACGACACCACAGCTGAAGAGATCCTGCAACAGTGTGAAGGTAAGACTGTTCTGCTGCTGGCCTCTTCTTTAATGAGCCTTTCATATTCTTTGTTGTTATGTTCTTGGAGAATGGCACCTGAGATGGTTAATTCTGTACATATGCTGTGTGTCATTAGAGAACTGCTTTACTCCAGTTCTCTTACTAATAAACTGTTTTCCATTAAAGATGGATGCTTTGTTTTTAAGGTTCTCCAGGTGGAGAAAATAGTGATACTTAAATCATGTACAAGTTAAAAAAAAGCAAAACTATACCTAGAGTAGCAAGAAAGACCAGGATTGGTTTTTTTTTCAGCTCACAACACAGAATTAGGTATTTTTACATTCTCAGACTAAATACTCCATTGCACTGAAAGCTCCTTAAAAAGAAGACACTGGGAGTACAAAGTGTTCTACGTTGCAACTGTCACCAGTAAGACCAGTTTTCTCTGTTGGGGTAATTTCCATTTAGCCCTAGGCAGCCTAGCTGGAGTACCAGAAATGACTGAGGTGTGGCAGCAGAGAGCTTCAGCTGGGCTAACTCACCCTCGTGAGGAGCCCAAGAGCTATTGGAGGCATACAGTGTGATTTTGCAGGAAGAGACCATATAGGAGGCTACTGTCCTGCCCTGTAAAACAGTACAGTTAAACTTCTTTGATGGGACCCTGATCGTTGGACAAAGAAATTCAGTTATTACATTTCTTCTCATGAAAGCGAGGACTGTGAGAAGGGTTCTTTTCCATCCCCTCCCAAAAACCCATCCTTCTAATTGTGCAGAGGACTTGGTTTGTCTTTATGTGACAGATGTTAAGAAACTTTAATTCAAAGTGAGTGTATTTTAACAAACTGCTATTACACAAACTTAGAGTCTGGATGAGTTCTACCTGTCAGCTTCATTACTCTCCTGTTTCTACTTATATTTCCTTATATGTCAAGAGTGGTTCAGTTGTTATTACTGAGCTTAAACCAGTCTTGCTCTGAACTGAACATGCTTAGTGCAGTGTTGTTCTGTTGACTTGAAGGCATTTGGCTTTGTATACAAACTGACCTTTTAAAATGTGCTTCACTCACAAAAGTGTCAAGTGCATGCACCCAGAAAACTGTGATGACTGACAGAAGAATGAACTGTCATACGTATGATAGCTCTGCTGGGCACTTGTGACCAAGCAGTATATGAAATAAGAGAGTAGTAGTGTCAAACTCTCTCAGTGAACATCTCTCCTTTGCTCTTGCCACTCATTCAGTAAATTAGCTTACAAAATGAGCTACTCATTCTAAGTTCAATAATGAATTATTCTGTATCAGCAAATACAGCAACAGGAAAAGTATAGGTGTCATCAGCTCAGTGGACCACCTCTTAGCTCTGCCTGAAACCTGACAAATTGTTGCCTTGCTGGGCCACTGAAGGACATTTCAAAGCCATTTTTTAAGTAAATGGGGATGAAGCAAGGTGATCTCATGATAGATCTCATACTACATTTCTTGGGAAGCAAAAAGCCTTATCTTGCCCCTTTTCTGCTGCTTTCTGTGGTTTTGTTATATTAAGTCCACACTTAACTGTGAGTTTTTAACCCATCATCCTCGGGAAATGTCATGACTGCCTTTTCTTTCTCACCTTCAATCAGGGAAAGTAGACATGCTGGTGGCTACAGCTGGTACAGGAGGTACCATCACTGGCATCTCCAGAAAGCTGAAGGAGAAGTGTCCAGGTTGCAAAGTAAGTGGCAAGCCTAAAGCATGTCTGTAGCCTCAAACTGCTCTGCTTCTTGGCGTATCCCCTTCCTTGAAAGCCTGCCCTGGGTCTCTGAGAGAAGCTCCTGGAGTTCTTCAGTTGAAAGTAGTTCTGAGCAGCAAAGAAACGCTTTCAGACACTGTCTGAAATCATTATGCTCTGGTCTTGCTATTGACTGGAGTTCAGGTTTGGCTCAGCAAGTGAAAACTGGCCCTCAGGTTCTTTCATGGGATGTTTGACAAATGTCCTTCGCTGGTGTTCACAGCAGCCTTGTGCTTTCTCCCTGACCATGGCTTGGCTTCTGGCACTTTCTAGAGTTCCTGAGTTTTTTGCCAAGTGAGTCTTTCTCTCCACGGACCAATGTGTACTAGTGTGCAGTTTTGGATTTCCTCACAGAAGTTGGTATGCTGTTTCAGTCATTAATAGTTTCCCATATAGTCAGAGAGGGAGGAAAAAAAACCCAACAAAATAAAGCTTGTATTTCATGCCAGACATGGGCACATATTGACTGTAATGATGCCTGACATGTGAATGAAGACAGTTTTGTCTTGGAAACCCTTTCCTATGGTTAAACAAAACAAAACCCTTGTAGAACAAGTAGTGCCCCTTACTTAATGTCCACGGCCTGAGGAGACAAGATAGGTTGCCCAGTGGTAAGAATCACAGAATCATTAAGGTTGGAAAACACCTCTAAGATCACCTATTCCAACCATTGCCCCCCCCCCACCATGCCCACTGCCCATGTCCCTCAGTGTCATGTCTCCATATTTCTTGAACGCTTCCAGGGACGGTGACTCCACCACCTCTCTGGGCAGCCTGTGTCACTGCCTCACCATTATTTCTGAGAAGAAATTTTTCCTAATATCCAGCCTAAAGCAGTAAAGCATTCTGCTTGGAGGGGAGTTGAGAGTTGCCAGGCAGAGGTGAGCAGCAGAGTAGTCTGCTGATAGCTGGCTGCGTGTGGAGCCAGAGTGACACCAACAGCTGTAATAAAGCTAAGTGCTTACTTCTAAGTAGCTGTGTTCTTGAACACAGTGTGTCATGGTAGCCAAAGTGAAAACTGCTTCTCCAGATCATAGGTGTTGATCCTGAAGGCTCCATCCTTGCTCAACCGGATGAACTGAACAAGACCGACAAGACAACGTATGAAGTGGAAGGAATTGGATACGATTTTGTCCCCACAGTGTTGGATAGATCTGTAAGTCATGCTTCTAGGTTTCCTGACCTTTGCCATCTGTTGGTTGTAAGGTGGAAGGTGGAGGAGAAACTTGGGAAAGCATTTCTTTGTGCTGAAAGGGGAGAGCTGGAGGGCAGAATGATTCCTATTCTTTGTCATCAGGAAAAGCTGTTCTCAGATGGCTTTTGTACTGAGCACATTTGTCTTGAAATGCTAGGAGAAATGCTGTGAAACAGAGAACAATTTTGTACAGCATAGTAATTCCTTTTAAAAAAAAATAGGATAAAATCCAACACTCTCCCTCAAAAGTGGTATGACTGTGTCTGGTCCTGAGCGGAAGCTGTGTCCCTGGGAAGCCCTCTAAGGGGGAAGAAACAAGTTGATGCTCTCTGGCTGTCTTAAAACAGATTTCAGTAAGGAGACTGCAGTGCCAATGTGGTCATCTTCCCTTGGCAAAAAAATTCTACTTAGCATTTGTAGGATGGAATCCTAAACATGCGGCACTCAGTAGGACAGCCTTTGACTCAAAGAGCATGAGGTTGAATTTACAGTGTCGTTCTGTAGCCCCGATTCCATATCCCTCCTCATTTAAAGAGACCCTTGTTTCTGTCTTCCTTCCCCTTCCCAGCTGGTGGACCAGTGGTACAAGAGCAATGATGAGGAGTCATTTGCTTTAGCGCGCATGCTGATCCGAGAGGAGGGACTGCTGTGTGGTAAGAGCAGACATGAATCCTTTGCGTTTCTCTGAGTAATATGTGGGAGGCTAAAGCCTTGTGTGGTTCACAGAGACCTCCTAATGCATCAGAAGCTGTCTTCCTCACCTTGGGCTCCTCTGCTGACTCTCCTCCTCTCTTTTGTTCTTCTCATTGCACGTATATTCTGACAGTTTTGCCTCTGATATGCATTTTGCCAGGTGGCAGCTCAGGCAGCGCAATGTCTGTAGCTGTGAAGGCAGCCAAAGAGCTGAAGGAGGGTCAGCGCTGTGTTGTTATCTTCCCTGACTCTATCAGGAACTACATGTAAGAACCTGCTTGTTGTCTCTGGGAAAAGGATGAGGCAGCCCCTCAGACCTTCTTACAGCAGGGGCAAGTTGAATGCATCTCTCTTGTAAAACCAAGTTACTGAAGCAAGGAATGTGCTCGGGGCACAAGTTCTGTGGTATCCAGGGTCTGACATGGAGCCCTATGAAAGCAGAGCTCCTCCTGGTGTCTCATTTGAGTATATAACCATAACTGGTTAGCTAAGGTCTTTATGGAAAAGGTTTGCTCTCAGTCTCATTTATTTGAGGCCACTGGTGTTAGCTCATTCCCAGAAGGATCTCTTAAAAGCTGTTGACCACTCTTTCTTCCTGTGTCCACAGCAGTACACAGCACTACTGTGGCAGTAGCCAGTGCTGGGTAGAGTTGACAAGTGGCAATGTGAGGACTTTGAGCTTTGCTGAGAAGAAATTTCACACCCGCTACATTGAAATGTATTCCAAAGTGTGCTCTCTTTATTTCTGTTACATGACTGTTATTGCATCCAACACAATATCACTGTATTGTGCAGTCATCTACTGTGATAGCCTGACTGCAGGCTACAGAAGGACCTGAACTTGAGTACAGGCTGACATTCTTCTGTCCCAGGCAGTCTCTTTATCATATTGCATGGGACTGATGTAGTTGAAGCTTTGTTTCCAATGGGATTCATTTTTCTTTCTATGAATATTTCATCAGTATGTGCCTGGCTGGTAAGCTGGGATGGCAAACATAGTCTATTTTCAATTATGATTTAATTGTTAGTGATAGTGAGCTGTAAACAGTCACTGTGTTATTATTATTGCTATTAGATATTCAGCCTGCTAATGAGCTTTTTATTGCCTGATAATTTCCAGGTCCAAGTTCTTGAGTGACAAATGGATGATTCAAAAAGGGTTCATGACAGAAGAAGACCTTGTCAAAAAACCTTGGTAAGAATGTCGGATCCATTTGGATTCTCACAAATCTCTTTGGCAATGAATCTCTTTATGGCAGTTGCTAATTTAAAGCTCACTGCAGTTTGTACTACTTCCTTTGTGTTTTAGTTAATCTTTCGTGCTGCGGTGTTGGTGCGTAACTCTGGCTATTGCATACTGTGGCTATTTATTAAGTCTGCCTGAATTATTTAATATCTTTCTGGCAACAGAAGAAAATTTGATATTTCATAACTTTTGAATGAAAAGGGTTATGTCTAAAATGAATGAGTAATACCCAGAGAACCCTACCAACAACAGAGTTCTTGATGGCAAAGCATTACAATTCTGCGTAACTGAGGGAGGATCTTCTATAGTTTACTACCTGTAATACCTGTAAATGTAACCCTTTGAGCAGGAGCCTGGAATTTTCTTTGTGAGATATAAATACTAGGCTCCCACATTTGTTATTTTTCACTAATCATCTGTAATCCAGAGAATTAGATAAAATAGGAGAAGTGTTTCAGTCTTAAAAACTTTCTCACACCTGAATGAATTTCTGATGCTGATGATAGGACTGTAAAGCCTTGAAGCCTTTACTGGTTCTGGCAGAGTCTAGACTCTTCCTTGCAGGTTTTTGTCATTCCCGTGTAGTGGCAAAGGCCACAGTAGGTGAGCAACTGGTTCCTTTCTCTCCTTAACGCTTGAATTGGTTTGGTTTTTATTTTGTCTCAGGTGGTGGAACGTCAGTGTTCAGGAGTTAAGCCTCTCAGCTCCCCTGACTGTGCTTCCAACTGTTACCTGTGCAAAGACTGTTGAAATTCTCCGGGAGAAGGGGTTCGACCAGGTACCCGTTGTTGATGAATCTGGGTATGTCCATATATATATCACTATTCATCCATATGTATCACTTCTCTCACTAGGTCCCAAGGCGTGTCTTTAGATGTTGAATAGAAGTACTATATGTTCTTTCATTACAGTAATGTTGTTCTTATAAGTTGCCTTAAACCAGTGGTGGTATGTTGTCATGCTGGGACTGTCCTGCCTTTCATGTTATAAGCTTCTAATGGTTTGTTATGGTATGAGACTCTGCGCATCTCTGCAGGTTGGCTTCCTTGTTTTTATGACAGCTGTTGAACTTATCAAAACCAAATTTCCTGTTTAAAAGAAACAATGCCCAACTTACCCATCTTCACCACAGCTTCCACCAATTTCTACAGAGTACTGTATTACAGTGTAATGAGGAGCTGACTCCCTATAAGCCAGAGCATCCCGAGCAAATTGGTATGCTGTAGGTACCCTGTGCATCTGCTGTAAGGCAAGCTGAATAATGAACAGAGCTGCCCAGTTACATTCCAGTCACGGTGCTAACACAAGGGATTCCTTTTTACATTCCTTGTAGTATGCTTGTAGGGTGAAGGAGAGTGAGCAAAATTGAGGAGAGCATGATCTTGGCCTTGTCATACCTTTCAAAAGGAGAAATGAGGACATAAAACAGTGATGTCTGCTTTTCAAAAGCTCTCCAGCTGCAAAAGCTGGAGGTCCTCTTTTCAGCTAGATTCTCAGAAAGGCCAGCCACCTACTGAATTCTGTGTGTTTCCAGCACTTCTGAGAACTGGACTTCAGGTATCACCTGCAGAAACACAGAATTGCTTCTGCAGGCTGGCTGAGAGTGGATGTTTTTATCTCTAGGAACACTAAAGGCACTTGTACTGCTAGCTGTATCTTATTTCCTTTCTTTTCCAGGGTGATTTTGGGCATGGTTACTCTAGGTAACATGCTTTCTTCACTGCTTGCTGGAAAAGTTCAGCCTTCAGATGAAGTCAGCAAAGTAATCTACAAGCAATTCAAGCAGGTAAGCAACAATTTTCCATTCTCTGATACAAAGTACAACTGCAGATGTATTAACACTACAATGGGGACAGATTGAGTAAGGTTTACCCAGGACCATACAGAACAGCTGGTTTTGAGTGCAGACATGGACCCATGCTAAATTCTGTCCTAGTTCACTTAGTAGCTCCTAGATTAGTGTTGTGGCCTTATATTGGGCTCTTCTATTAATTCAGTAGGCTTTCTTCTCCCATGCTTGTCCTTTATTCCCTCCCCAAAACCCAGCACTTGTCTGGGCAATTGACTCTCCAGCAGAAAAGACAGCAAGATATTGAAACAGCTCTTATTAAATAATTTCTGTATCAGCTGAAAAGCCTTCTTTGCTGTTTGCCTTCTTTGTCAGGTGTGGTGTCTTCCTAGAACAGGGATGGATGGATGGATAATGAAAGCTGTTGTTGTCAAGATATGTGAATTTCACTGGTTTCACTTGTCCATGCAGTGTGGTGTGGCAAGAGATCTCAACTTCCCAGATTTTATTGCTCTTTTAGAATGTATGAGTATTGTTGCTGTTGCTTTGCTTCACTTACAGGAGAAACATTTTCACAACGTAGAATGCTTAACTTAGCTTTCACCAGGTTTTCAGTTTCAACGGTCTCACAGAATTCAGGAAGTATGTGTAATGCTGCTGTTCAGTCTACGAACTGCAGAACCCATGAAGTTGAGAGGAAATGCTAGCTCTTTATAGACCAAATGTAAATGTATTTTTTCCTTCCTAGGCAGATAATCAAGGATCAGGTGGAAATGTGGTGCGTAACAAAACTATTTGGTCAATGTTCTCCCTCACTTGGACACCTTAAAGAGTTTCTGGGGCTGCTGTTGTGCACTCGCTTGTGTACCTACAGTGGTGGTAGCTGTAGTGGCCAATTCTCTGCACTTCTGAGGTTGTGGCTTTTTTCCATGGACAGCTTGAACTCTCTCATGCTTCTTCAGTATAGAACAGCTTAACCATTTCTTTTCAGCTTTGATGTTTCTTGGTGGAGGATGGAAGGGGAGCAACACTAGAGCAGTGGTATTGCTAACATACTAACTAAAAGCATCATTCTTCATTCATTTTCCATTTGAATTGATGGTTTGATGGAGAAACGTGGTTAAATGCACATAACCTCAGAAGTATTGTGAATTTTGCTTTCCTTACTGCTTTGATCAAGCTTATTTGGCTTGTTCACTGGTGAAATTGGGAGAACAGATCGTCCGTGTCACTGAAATGATATCCTGCAGCCAGGATCTGTACCATAGCATGCATCATTAAGAGGTCCCCTTAGCCTGTGAACGCCAAGGCAAAACTGTCTTTCAGCAACATGGGAAACTCTGATACTTTCCTTTTACTATACCTAGTAGTTGTTAGCTTGTTTCCTGGTCTGACTTTGGTCAATGTCCTAAACCATTTAATCATTGGCATCCTAAGTGGCTGAGAGCCTCCTTTTAATTTATTTGTAGGGTCATGAATAATGCCATGTCACTTGCTCAGACAAACAGTCCTAGTCGTGTGTAGCTTGGTAGCATGTATATAGGCTAATGCTGTAAGGACTTAAAAGATTTAAAAATAAAAACTAAAATGTTGGAAAACTCATGGGTAAAATACACCTAGGGAGATTGAATGAGCAGCATGAGACAGGTGAAAAAAGCATTGGAGTTCTGTCAGATTTCCATTAAAACTTCAAAACACGCTTAAGTCTTCATAGCTGTTCTAGCACTGCCTATGGGCTGCTTGTCTTGGTCCTTTAGCTCACCTGGTCTCTCAAAACATGTTTACTGATAGCGCACAATGAGATGGCAAGAGGTTCTACTCTTCAGTGAGCTTTGAACCTAAATTCTGAAGCTAGGCTTTGAACCCAAGTTTGCACAAAACTGCTTGTCAGTGATGATGACTGATAGCTGACTCGACTTGGTAGTAAATCCCACCATCTCTTGCCTTATACATAAGCGTAAGGATTGGTGCTTTGGTACACACTATTGCCTGCTGGTCCATTAAAGACAGGCAGCAGGGAATCTCTCTCAGTATGGAAACGAGTTCTGTGCTCCAGTTGAGCCCAACTGTTCATGCTGGTGATGTGTATTCTCCAGTCACAAGCAGAGCTCACTGCAGAATAAAAGCTTTTTTAGTCTGTGGTACAAGATTTTACTACAAATTAATTTAATCCTTGGAGTATGTCAGATAGTGGTTGTTGCTGGAGTCACCTGGATGATAGACTTGTTGCTGCTGCTAAGTACTTTAAAGCATTGAAGAAGAATAGTTTTGTGCATTCTTTCAAAGGTTTCCAGCAGGTGATTAGCTGAGTGTTCAGAAGGACCTGTGTTTTTTCTGCAGAGCCAATGTGGAATGCTTTCTTGTTTAGTCTTCTCAGAGTTGAACTGCTACACTCAAAATGAATTCTTGATTCTCAGTTTCTTGATTTGCACCTGAGCACAGTGCAGCTGAGCAATGTTCACCCTTGGTTTTGGATTGTTTGGGCTCTTCCCGGATCCCCTGCCTCCGTTCTCAGATAGTATTCACTTCCACAATGATTATAATCTGATTCATTTGCTCATTCCCAGTCTCGCTAGAGTAAAATCACCAACTATAATCTTGAGTTTTATGGAACTCCTCTCGTTACACGTGGAACACTTCTTTAGCCTCTCCCTTTTCAGCTGTTCAGTATATTCATTACATTTTCAGAATCAGAATGAAAATTTCACGTACTGGTTTGTGTTTTGTTTCATTTTCTTGGAAATTAGAGGTTAAAAAAAAAAGAAAAGAAAGCTTTCTGATCTTTTAACTCAGCCTTGACTTGTTTGTGTTTTACAGTACTTTAGATGTGAGCACTGTCGTACTGTTTTTAACACTAGATGGAGTATACGGTGATTATACGCCACTGAAAATATAAGGGGCTGTTTTATTTAAATTCTGTAACTCTCTCTTCAGATAAACCTGCAAGACAACTTGGGGAAACTCTCTCATATCCTGGAAACAGACCACTTTGCTCTAGTGGTTCACGAACAAATTCAGTGTGAGTATGATATACTGCACCTTGAAAGATGCCATCTTTATGAGTGGTAACAAGAAGCAAATACAAGCAGTTCTATCACAGTTAATGTCAAAGGTTGACTACAATTTTTTTTCCTTCTAAAGCAAAATCTAAAATTTAATGAAGCATAGTAAGAGCTTGATGTCAATGCTGACACCGCTTTCTTAAGCCAACTTAATATGTCTCGTAACTTATTCCCCTTCACCAGACACTTCTTTACTCAAAACTGTACTCTTTTTCATCCTTCTCAAAACTCTTTACACTGCTTTCTTTATGAACTGGAAATGACTGAAAAATCTTCGAAGGTAGGTTATAGCACTGTTATACATAAAAGAGAAACTAGACTGAAAACAATAATACAACTCACCAAATCTGTTTGGCTGACAGCTATGTCAGTTGTGACTGTAAGTGAAGAACAGTCATCAAATTTGGGCTTATTCCTGTTGATCTCCCTGAGGATGTGCTCTTGACTCCGTGCTGACTAACATAACCTTGAATCTCACTGGAAGCTTGCAGTGAAACAAAGACTGAATGAATGACAAGACAGTCCAGCTGTCTTAACAAACAGTATAAGTATGCCAAGCAACTCAGCACAGCCAAAGAAACAAGGAACTCTAGACCACAGATAAAGAGACAGAGGATGTTTCAGATCATTTGGTTCCCAGATCAAAGGTTTATGGCCACAATGAAATATCCCCTGAACCTGTGCTCTCAGCGTAGCACTGCTCAGAGTGTCAATAAGGTTTTTGGTGTCAATGCGATGGTACTGTACTGTAATTTTCTGCTAACCCTGTATTTGACAGGGGCATCTGAGGAAGGTAGTGTTGCACATCCTACTCTAGTGACCCTTAGGTCAAACGGGATGTTATCAGTTTGAACCTGTTCAAGCAGAGTGGCAGAAACGAATGTATGAAGAAAGTGAGGCTCTATAACAAAGGATTTGGTTTGAATTTTCATGCTGAAATTAAGTATGATGAACCCCTATCCTTCTTTCCATACTGCTTCAGTTTCTGTAAGCCCTGTGTTAAGAAGCCTTTCTGATATACAAGGGGACATCAGCGATGCCCTGGCTAGGATGGCTTTGTCTTTACAAATGGTACCATTAAAGCCCAGTGGGACAGTGTGTCTTCGTGCCTCCTCCTGGGCCTCCGTTCAGTTTTGGGTACCTCAGTACAGAAAGGACATTGAGGTGCTGGAACAGGTCCAAAGAAGGGCAACAAGGCTTGTGAAGGTCTTGGAGAATATGCCTTACGAGGAGCGACTGAAGGAACTGGGGCTGTTTAGTCTGGGGAAGAGGAGGCTGAGGGGAGCCCTTATTGCTCTCTTCCAATATCTGAAAGGTGCTTACAGCAAGAGCGGGGTTGGTCTCTTCTCACTGGTGACAGGTGACAGGATGAGGGGAAATGGCCTCAAGTTCCGCCAGGGGAAGTTTAGGTTGGGTATCAGGAAAAGCTCCTTTACAGAAAGGGTTGTTAAGCACTGGAATAGGCTCCCCAGGGACGTGGTGGAGTCACCGTCCCTGGATGTGTTTAAAAACCTTTTGGATGTGGTGCTCAGGGACATGATTTAGCAGAGGGTTGTTAGAGTTAGGATAGTATGGTTAGGTCGTGGTTGGACTCGATGATCTTCAAGGTCTTTTCCAACCTGAGTGATTCTATGATTCTGTGATTCTAATGGCTGAAATCTCCTTTTTGTTTCTGTGTAGATCACACTGATGGCTCCTCCAGTAAGCGGCAAATGGTGTTTGGCATTGTTACAGCCATTGACCTGCTCAACTTTGTGACTGCACGAGAACGGGAAAGAAAGATCAACTGAAGTCAAGGAGCAGTCGGGAACATCTTCAGTAATATTTTGCAATCTCCAACAAAGAATCAGGTTTATTTCTTAGGTTGAATGGTCTGTTCTTAAGTTGTTTGTTTTGAAATTCTGAAAATAAGCAGTTGGCGATCCTGGTGTCAGCTATACAACTAGTGCTTTCTACTTATTGCACAGTTTCTGGGAGTTTGTTTCTTAATCAGGTTACATGATATTTCTTAAGACAATTTATTTTTTTACCTATATGTATGTGTGTAAAAAATATTGCCTAAATTAACTGGTGTGTTCCTTACCTGTTGCGTCCAAAGCCTGGCTTTTCAAAAATGTTCTCAGATGCATTAAATATTGCAAAGAGTTATAAAGCAGAAGTCTAAGAGCTCTGGAAAGCATTTTTTTTAATGTGCAGGGTTGTTAAGTTACACAATATAGCGTAGAAACAAAAACATGGAATTGGGCTGTGAAGAAAGGAGGAGGTGTTTCCCTTTTGGTGACATCAGTGTAAAATGGGAGCAAAGCTCGAGGGCTGGAGTTGAGGTTTGGTTCAGCCAGCTCGTCTGAGACAGAGCTGACTTGGCTGACAAACAAACAGTAGTGATTTGTTCTACACAGTGCACCAGCTTTCACTGCAAAGATAGACCTTTCTCTTTTTTCCAACTGTACCTCAATAAGTAAGCGTGGATGTAAAGGAAGAAATCCTGAGCTTTTTGCCCAAAGGTTGTTTAAAATGATGCTGCCTCATGTAGGACCTTCCCCTTGCTTCCCAGCCTCTTTTTTTATCTATGTTTATGCCTGTTTTAAAAAGCCAGAGATAATCCAACAAGACCTGTAAAATGTTTTTCAAGTCCTGTTCAAGTGCTCCCAAACTGCAGCTCCTTACGGAATGTGCAGTAGATGAGTGCATCAATGATTCCATAATTTTCTGGGTTTTTCGATTGTGTTTGACTTAGGTGGCTGCAGGAGTTGGTTGGCAGTAGCAGCTCATCCACACACGGTAATGATGGATGGAATCACCCTATGGTTCAAGGAGCAAAGTGGCCATTCTTCATCTTAATTAAGACTCACTGTATTCTGACTGACACTTTGCCAAGAATGAAAGTTACGATCAGCAAGAGTGACATTTCTTAGCTTATCTCTTCTTTCTAACCTGCTGGCCTCCCTGTGGCAGTGGAATTGAACCGTGTGCCACGAGGAGAGGTGTCCTCTGTCCTCCATCAGAAAGCCCTGTCCAACATCAGTGCTGAGCAAAACCATAAAGCAGAGCCTTTGCAGTTGCCTGCTGGGTGGTGGTGACTTGGAGGAGGCAGGAAACACAAAGGTAGGCAAGAGCTCAAAGCCAAAGTGACACCAGAGATGCTGTCAACCCACCAGCAGTGTAACAGGTTGTTTGTCTGCTGGCTGCTTCTTTTTTTGCGGCTAATAAGAACTTTGTTGTAATAAAGCCTAAGGTTCATATGTTAGTTCTTTAATGATGTACCAATGGAAGCTAGGTTAATTTCACACTTACTCAGTTTACTTCCTTAGTCATCAACTGTCCTTTCGGAATAGGGTTAGTAATGGAGTAATATAACTCACAGTCTCCCTTGAGAACTCACTTTCTCAAGAAGGAGTGATGGAGGCTTGTAGACTAAACAAAAAAGTTGGGAATTGGGAGTCACTGAGTTGCAGTCAGGAGAGGAGAGAAAGGAAGCAGAAGTCACCAAAGCGATCTGCTCTCTGTGACTTGGATGGAAGCAGGTGGCCTTGCAGTTTTAATTAACAGGTTGATATCTATCCCTAGTGGATTATTCTACAGGCAGAAAACGGTCTAGATCCACTTTTTGAGACTTTGTTAGTATCTGGATTCATCTTCTAAATTTGTTTTCATAGAAGCTGGACAGCAAGAGTCATCAGTTTGGTTCACTGAGGAGAGGAAGCACCCTCCAGGAATGATTCATCTTTAATACCTGTTGTGGAATAGGGCTGAATGACACCAGAAGATACTTAGCTTAAAATATGGTTTAACCATTAAATTCATATAATCATAGAATGGTTTGGGTTGAAAGGAACCTTTAATGCCATCCAGTTCCAACCCCCTTGCTATAGACAGGGACACCTCCCTCTAGACCAGAACCCCATCCAGCCTGGCCTTGAATCTCTCCAGGGAGGGAGCATTCACAGCCTCACTGGGCAACCTGTGCCAGTGTCTCACCACCCTCACAGTAAAAAATTTCTTCCTAATATCTAGTCTATCTATACTTCTGTGAGATTTAAGACAGCTTTTGCTAAGACGCTGGAATAAACTGCCATACAAACTAAAAATTTGCCATTTCAACAACAGTTGGTTTTAGAGGATGGTAGGTTTCTTTTTGTTGTTGTTTTGCCTCATGTTTTGTAGTGATTCTGCCAGTGACAGATGTAAGAAGTCATCTTTCAAATGGAATTTTGGAGCCAATTCCCTAAGGAGCCATAAATAACTTAGTACAGTTAAAGGCAAGTCTTAGCAATTCTAACATAGCTTGCAGGTACGTACATAGGTAGGCAGAACCTGTGAATGGTCAGTTGTATACAGACATTGGTATTTCAGCCCAACTTTTAGATTTCTTTCCCAGTTATTTCAAACACTGTTATCAGATGTATTTTCTTATACGTTCTTAATTTCCTGGGAGCACCAAGAGGGACTTGTTTCTTTGGTTGTATTTTCACTTCATCCTTGGATTTTGTGAAAGAGCCTGTGTACTTCACTGGGTACTGCTGACTGGAATGTCTGCTACAACCGTAGCTGTTACTGCTGCTAAGTTTTGGCATTACTGTTGCTCTTAAAAATTTACTTTACTTTTTATCTGATTCTTCTCCCTGTTTTTCCATCTGATTCTGTCTATGGGGAAGAGGGCACTTCAGTTTCTTTCTCCTTTTCTTTTTGGCCCTGTAAAACTCCACATCCCAGCCTAACAGAATTTGGCAGGACATCTGAGGATGGCGGGCAGAAGGCTGTTGCCACACTTCTCAGAAGAGCAGTACAAGAGGGACGTAGGACTGCTACGTTCAGGTTGAGGAAGCGGAAGATTAATGGGCAGCTTTACCTTTGATGCAGTGGGAAGTATGAAGATTTTAGCTTTTTAGTTTAGTTTACTGTTCATAAATTAATCTCTGCCATGTCCTGAAAACTAGGTAGTGTTTGTACAACAGAAGGGTTGACCAGAGCTGGCAAGGAAGAAGGGCTGTGAGTCGAAAGCAATCCAAGCAAGTAACCCAAATTAATCTAGCTGCACTGCTCTGCATATGCAGTTTGTTGGGAGCTGTTTCCTGCTCTGAACTGACACAAGGAGATGCTCACTGACTGCTCTTATTCAGAGTAGCAACCCTGTACGGTCAGTGGAACTGGGGAAATAACTGGAGTTTCTGAATGACTGAAAAACTTTCCAGAGCTCTCTCCTGTAGTTAGGGATGGAGACACCAAGGGGACGGGGAGTCCTGCAGAATGGAAGTTCCTGTGATGCAAAAGTTCATCAGTGTGATGCTCTTCTGCATACCAGAAAGTGCTCTTACTACCTTGATCCTAGTGAGAAGCTGTAGGGCTATATTCCTGCTTTGCTCATCTATCTTTGTTTCAAATATTGTGAGGTCCAGGAAAGACATCGCTGTTTGTTCTGTCTTTAATCCAAAGGTTGAGTCTAAAGCTTGAACAGAACTGTCTTTTTTATTTTTTTTCTGAAGTGGGTGCCTTCATCTTCTGTTTACTTGTGTTGGTTAAGCACATGCTGACCATCAGCCTGGAAACTATTTTGCACATGGTTATTTATATAAACAATTTATGCTGTGTTGCTGTGTCACTGTAGGAGAATATCGTTCCTTTCGCTTTTCTTTACTCTGCAAGAATACTTTTATCTTCTCACGTGGAGACTTTTATCCAGTAGAAGCTGTACATTTTGCAAGGAGTTATCAAGGAATGATGTAAGGATCATTTTGAAGTTGTAATGACCAATATTACTTCCCACTTTTTCCACAAGCTATGGCTGACTCCAGAACTTTGTGTAGCTGAGTTTCCTTTAAGTGCCCAGACCGGTCCCCTGCCCACCGAGTTCGTTGCTAAATCGTTTCTGAAAACTTCTGTTGTGAGTTTCACACACTGTGCTCACCGTTAGCAGTTGGCTGCTACTGCCACTTTTGTCCAACAGCCTTTCTAACCGCGTAGCATCAGCACACTACAATGACAAAGGGAAGACTTTTTATGTTTTAAGGAGCTGGGAAAAATTCATTGCACAAACATTTGCAATATGATGTAAAGAATTCAATAAAAGCTATTCGATTGCAGAATGGCTCTGTCTGGTTTGTTTATTAGTGGCAGTTCAAGCTGGAAGTATGTTAGACTGTAGGCTGTAAGAAATTTCTCAGGGCTGGCTTAGGGCCGAAATGTGACTGAAGTTCCTACCGCAAAAGCTGCCAAGCGTGGTCAGTTGGGTAGGTGTTTGTGAATAAATACAAAGGGTAGGGGCCAGCCTGCCACGCTGTAAGGAGGCAAGGAGAAGGAGATTAAGGCGAATTTCCCAAGGTAAGAGATTTATGGATGTAAGTGCCAAGCAGGGGAAATGTAATGTGGATAAGGAGCTGCTGCAGGAACCAGTGGTCTGGCTGTGTTTCAGAGCTATGTGTACATGCTGCTGCTCAGCTCTGTCCCCTCTTGGCCAGTTGCTCAAGGAAGGCGAGAGTGAAAGCATTTTATATCTGTCAGGCAAGGATGTGAACCTCTCATCCCTTGGTTTGCAGTCCCTGTTGGTTTGTGGAGTAAGCCCTTGCTCAGACTTCTACAAAACACATTTGGACCATGCCAGCTCATCTCACTGGCACCTTTTTCCATCATCTGCAGGATGGAGAGGTACTGGGTGGGCCTCCTCAGCCTGCCTGAGGTGCTGGGGCCAGGCAGCATGAAGTTGCGGCTTGTTCATGAGTTTTCCAGTAGAGGCACCATCAATCTGCCTCCTCTGGTGCAGAACGTGCTTTATCTCCAGCTTACTATCTGTTCATGGGGGGAGCAAGTGAATGGTGCATGAAACGTTCCATACACATCCCTTTCATATTGATTAGTCAAAATGCTGTCCTTGTCCACAGCAATTGTGGTTCATTGCCTAACCTTCAACTTTTCGTAGTCTACTGCCTTACCTTCACCTTTTGGCAGTCTACTGAGAAGCAAAAGTGGTTGTGATAGGCAAAAGGCCAGCACTGCTCCCAGGCTCACCCTTGTAAAGCACGGCGCATGGTTCCAGCAGAAAGGCCAAAGGCTAACGGGACACGGAGAGCAGCCGGCAGCTTGTGGGATCAAGTTCCACTTTGGGAGTAGGCGAAAGGCATTCTTGCCATGCTGCCGCTCTGGCTGTGGTCCCAAGTGGGGAGCTGAGCTCTAACAAACACGAGGTGTTCAGATGTTTTAGCCAGCGCAGCTATGGAGAGAAACTGCCAAAACTACAGTGTGATGCTTCCCATGTCCATGGCGTGCCGAGGTTGCCCTGTCAGCAGCAGCCCCTGGGTTTGGTTGTTGCAGGCAGTGACTGCGTGCACCCCAGGTCCCAACTTTTCTTGATGGCTGAGGCCCTGCCAGGACTGCGCTATCCCCAGCCTTGGGGCTGCCCCTCCTCATGGATCACAGACATGGGGAAAATTACTGGGTACAATCTTCTGTTCAGGCTCTGGAGATAACCAGAGGACTTCAGTCCGGAAAGCTGCTTTATGAAAGCAATAAATTCTCTTTGGGAAAGAAAAAAAAAAAAAAAAAAAGAAAGAAAGAAAACACACGTGATGCTAATGGAGGTGCCACTACCTTTTGCCAGTGCAAAGTAAAACCAAATCCATCTGAGCTTTGCTCATGGAATATTCCTTGAGGACGCTGTGTTTACCAGAAGTGCTGTTGGAGGGGGAGGTGGCTGTAAAAGGCCTTGGGAGGATTTCCAGCCTTCAGCCTTCCCCAGAGAAACAAAGTGATAACGAACAGAGCCAGGCTGCCTACCTCTGGGGCAGCATTTGTGTGGGAGTGGCAAGTGGGCTTCCCTTCAGCTGAACAGGAGCTGCCCTGGCCCTCTGGGGTCAGTTAGGGGCTGAAGCCACAGGCATGAGAAGGCTTTGGGCTCTTGTCCTGTCCCCTGCCACTGCCATCCCCATTTGCCTGCCCCAGGTCATGCCCTCAGAGGCTGGGGAGGGAGTACAAGGGGTGAGGAGAGGTGATGTGAAAGAGAAGATGGTGAATACGGTGATGTGGCTCCGGCCTGGCTATAAGAAAGGAGAAGGATGAGGTCAGGATAAGAGTGAAGATGACTTGAGGGTGCAGGTGGCTGAAACTTACTTTGGGAATAACCTGAATCAGAATTCTTAAGAGCTGGAAGGGACCCTTAAAGGCCGTGTAGTCCAGCTCCCCTGCAATGAACAGGGACATCCAGAGCTAGATCAAGTTGCCCAGAGCCTGAACCTGGGATTCAGCCATCTTTGTGCCAAGCCTTAATGCCTGCCCAGAGGCTGTGGGCTGGCTGCTGGGCCCGAGGCCAGCTCAAACGGGCTCATGCTCTGAGGGCTTCCCTCAGAGCTGGCAGGGAATGTGGGAGAACACATGGCTAAGCCCAGCAGCTGCTTTACTCCATGCCGAGCAGGATGGGCTGCTCGGTGCTATTGCTGGAGGACAGCGAGGGACCTGAGCAGCGGCGTGGCCATGAGAAGAAGAGCCTGTTCTTCCCTCTGTGGGGGAAGTTCGCTTGTGGCCTGTGCACTCCTGTGTTATTCTTAAGAAAACAGTATGTAGAAATCCATGCACAGGTGCTGTATACGCTGTAGGGTGCACTGTTCTTTCAGTAGCTAACAGTATGTCACAGTTTCTTCTAACAGATGAATGTTCTTTCACACACAGGCCCACTCTTAGGCTTTGGAAAGCAGCCTCCTCTGTTAGAGGCAACCAGCTGGATCTGTATAACCAATTGGCCTGTGTGCCTGTCTGTGCAGACCACCTCAGGAGTTCATGCATGGTGTAACATGTGACAGATACTTCAGGGTCTATGATTCTGTATTAGTTCTATGATAAGCATGGCCAGCAGGGCGAGGGAGGTGATCCTGCCCCTCTGCTCTGTGCTGGTGAGACCTCACCTGGAGCACTGCGTCTGGATGTCAGTACAGGAAAGACATGGACCTGTTGGAGTGTGTCCAGACGAGGGCCACAAAAATGATCCAAGGGATGGAACACCTCCCTGCGAGGACAGCCTGAGAGAACTGAGGCTGTTCAGCCTGGAGCAGAGAATGCTCCGGGGAGACCTGAGACTACCTTGCTCCCTTTGCCTTGCTCCCTTTTTATGGCTGTCTGGTTCTCACCGGTCACTGTTTCCTGGCCTGGGGACAACACAGTTCATCAGCAGGATCCTGTGAGGCCAAAGCTCCAGTGTAACTGCTCTGATAAAATACAGGGTGGTGCGAGTATGCTGTGGCACAGCTTCAGTTTGTGTTTCACCCTTGTGGGCATTTTTTAGCTCGATACATTTTTATTGTGTTTATACTCTGTCGAGTTCCCAGCAGTAACATGACAGGGATAGCAGTGCAGACCCCAGCCAGCTTCCCATGAGCGACTTCTTCCTCTGTTCTCAGCTCAGGCATAGACAAAGCACAAAACTCATGTCAAAGAGCCTGCTGTGCTCCAGGTGGGTGACTTTTAAAAACCAAACTTAATCCAAAAAACACCTATGCAAATATCTGCTTCATTTTAGGCTGAAAAGATTTCCATTTCTTTCAGTTCGGTCACTGACGAACCTTATTTTTTAACATGGCTTCAAGCACATGCTGCTTCAGAGGGCGGCCAGGGAGAGGTGCCTGGGTTATTCTGTAACTGCGGTGCCCAGCAAACACGTCCCTTACTGGGGTTAGGGCTATTTGCAGCTTCTTTATGAGAGATCTACACGATCTACGTCACAGCAGATAGCCCACAAGATTCTTCTACAATGGATTACCTCTGGCAATGTTTTCCAGAGATTTCATTTATTGCAAAAAGACCAAAGGTAATGCCATTCCTGTGCTAATAACTAAAATAGTCTGGGTCTTGGAAAAGTTTCCAGAATAAGCGTTCCTATAGGCGTTATTCTTGCTCGACTGTAGCAGTGTAGCTTCCTCCACCACTGTGTTGTGGGGAGCAGGGCACAGTGGTGAGAAGCAGAAGGGAAAGGGGGGACCTAAGCCCCCCTAAGGGACAGATTCTCCCTCTTCTAGGAGATCTGCACCCAGATAATCTCTCACGATGGCCCCAACCAGCATTTGGGAATCACTGTAGATCTGAAGACATTTACTGCTCTCAGGCGACTTACTAGTAAAGCTATTGGTCAGGAACAGAGAGGTATAGGGCTGGAGGCTGCGTAAAGACTAACTCAGGTTCCTGGGTTAGTGGCATTTCTTTTCTGTCATTGTTAATGCCTGATTCAGCAAGGTACATGCTGACGTAGATTAGACCTGAATTGAAGCAGCAGTCTGAGACACGAAAAGAGATCAGAAACCACGTTCTGAGCTGACCACAGCATTGCTGGGGGTTGAGCTGCAGTCGCTTCTGAAGATAAGTATGAATTAAAATATAATAAATCATTTATCTTTTTTATGTCCCAATCATTTATGATCAGAGAGTAATCAGATGCTGGGCACAATTAGGCATGGGGTGGGACCCAATCAGCATCATCTCTACAGAGCGCTCTGCTGCCGCTCATTGGTGTTCACTGTCACAGGGCACATATAAGCTCGGAGCTGGAGCACAGTGAGAGCGCTCAGACAGTACGCTGGAGGTGGTGAGTATGGTTTATCTCTTACTGAGCGTGCTTCTTTTATAATGGTGAAGTACATGGGTGCCATGCGTACTAGCCAGGTAGCTGTTACCATGAAAAGGCTTGAAAGGAGGATTCTGGTGGCCTCCGCTTCTGAGCCTGATCAAAGTTTAACTCTGACCCAGGGAGTGTCTGTGCTTTCAGCAAGCTCTGAGTAAGTCTGGAAAGCAGGGAGGCTCTGTCTTTATGCCACACGGTCAGTTGGGTGATGGAGCATGCTGTCTGCAGAGCCTGTGCAGTCTCCATCCTTGGAGGTCTACAAGACCCAAGAGGACCCAGTGCTGAACCTGTCTGAGCAGGAGGCTGAGCTGGGGACCTCCCGAGGTCCCTTCCAGCCTAAGTCCCTCTGTGATTCTTTTGAATTTGTCTTGCTCAGTGAGAGCAATAGCATTTCTATAAAATAAAGCAAGAAATTTGCAGTTTCCTTTGAGCAGAGAAAGTTCATGTAGATTCTCTCTGCGTTGCCGAGTTCCCATTCTCCCTCAAACTGCTTTGAAGTATCTCAGCCTTCTTCTTGTTGAAGTTATCAATGCAGTCTGATAACTTAATAAACACAATCTTTTATCTGCAAAGTACTCTATAAATATTAGCCTATGATCTTTGTCATATTATTTCAGTAAGTGGCAGCAGCTGAATGTTACCATGCCCCGCCTCTTGGATTGTTTCCAACTCCAGTGGATATTTCCATTATCTCTTGCAAACTCTGTCCTGGCTTCTCTAATTGGATGTATTGCACTCTGAAGAGACTTGGGGGCTATTACAAGACACCTACAACAGGACGCATTTGACAGCTGGTCAAATAATAGCTGAAGCTTCAGATAGGAGTTAGGGATATAGGAAAGATTTCTGGTGAACAAGAGAGGACATTGCTCTGCTTTGTGATTGAAGGTGACTTGAAACCACTTTGAAAGCACTGTGGGGAGATGTTTGAATTGGACGTTGCTCTTCTCAGCATTGCTCAGCTGCAGACCTTCCACAGAGGTCCCAACCCCCTCCCTGTCCGTGCTTCTCAACCAAGCAAGCACATCAGCAGGATGAAACTGCTGAACTTATCAGCAGGAGAGTGGCTCCTTGATGCTGTGTCAGGCCTTACAGAGATACAGCTTCAGGTTGTCTGCAATCTAGCATAGAAGTTATTGAGGTTCCCATGCTTCAGGCTTCAATTTCAGTTTCAGAACTACATTGGTTTTGGATGTATCTTAACTTCAGTATACTAATCCAGACTCTGGGCAAAGCTGGGCAGAGATTTTTGGAATGATTCCAGGTTGGCAGGATATCTATTCTACAGCACTGCACAAAGAATTAACCAGCTTTTGAGAAGATAAGTGACGAATCCTCCATCAGTAAGGAATGTAGATGTTGACATAGTCAAGGGGCAGGTTTTGGTACTTTGTTCTCTGGACATCTAGAAAATATATCCGACTCTATTTTGGGTGACTGAATAAATGGAAATCCCATTCCTTGTGTTTTCTTTCAGGGTGTTAAGGGACCTGAACAAACGAGCCAAATGTGATCTTAGTTTAAAAAGTGTAATGCTCTTCCCTCCATGTGGTTCTGTACTTGGCATCTCAGCACAATATGTAGTCTCTGAGGCTCAGTTTTAGGGCAGGCTTGGCTGCTCTTGGCAGAGTGACCCTGGGGCTTGTGGCATTTCTTGACAGTGGTAAGGAGCTCAGAGGCTACGGGTCCCAGGTTGCTGTCCAAGGGGGTAGAAGGGCATCTGAGGTCACCTGCCTTGGCCTGGGGCACCTACATCCGGATGGGTGATATTATGGGTGATACTGGCTCCTCACATGCTCAGGTGAAACATAAAGTCTCTGGGACCACCCACTTAAACTGGATGTGCAAACCTGGATTGTATGCCTGCATGGAGGGAGGCAGGGGCAGCAGGTCCTCTCTGGTGATCCCTACAGCTCATTGTCAGCCCATGGCTGTGCTCAGCTGCCTCAAGGGCAAAGAGGCACAAGTTGAAGCCAGGCCAGACTGGCAGCTGGCCAAGGAATTGCACTGGAGCCTGGTTGAGGAGACTCCAGCTCCAGGAAAGGTCTGCATTGGGGTGTTTAGGCAAGCAAGAAACCTGTGTGGACCAGCCTCTGCATAGGTCAGGTCCAGGCTGGAGCTGGAGCTTGGCTTTCTATGGTGCAAGGTTGGTCAGTGTAAGCACCCCTATGTAACAGAGCTCAATGGCCTGAGGGAGGGTTGGCTTGTGTGCCTCTAGGGAAGGATTTAAGGGTGACCTAGAGACAATGCCTGAAGACAGCCATTGAGCTCTTCTCATAAACACATCACCCAGGGCCAGAAGGCAGCATTTCTCTTCCAAGTGACCCCTCAAATCCCCTGGGCTTCACACATTGAGAGGAGGGCCCAGCTCGTGGGCCTGCTGGAATGGAGATGCGCCTACACTATACCTGGTTAGCCATTGGCACCCACTAAGGCCAGGAGATCAGCACCCACAAAGAAAAGGACCCACAGAAGAAACCCTCATACTGTTTTGTAGCAGCTAAAAGTTTCGGCCTCTCCTATGTTCCTGCCCCACCATAAAATGGTGAAGATGGGCATAAAAGAAAAAAAATGCTAGTAAAATCTTACTTCCAATGTTTTAGTTGGTAAACAGCGATAAGCAGTTTATCTGTGCTTTACCCACAGATGACTTTTGCTCCTTCTCAGTTAATGCATTAGGTAAATAAGGATTTGCTTGGGGAGACATTATCAAGGCTGACACAAATCCTAGCTTGCAAGAAAATGGTTTTTTTTCCCTTTAATCTCTCCCAAGAAGCAACAGGTTTGGTGGTGGTTGGGTATAGCACAAAGAAGCAAAGTTTGCAAGGAGAGTTTTTATCAGACCCTCTGCATGGTCCCGGTCGTTTTGATCTGATTGCCCTGCATGCTCATGGTCTCTTGCTGCCTTTTTGGGCTGCAGTAGGTGCCACCAGGCTTAGGAAGAGGAGTGGCTGCTCAGCGACTGGCTGCAGGGTTCTAGGTCCTTCCAGAGGCCTTCTTTTCTTTTGAGAAAAAAAAAGGTTAAACCTGCTCAGGGGGAGCTCTGTGTACCCAAGTTTTCTTCATGTGTCTACATCCAGTGCATTGCAGCCAGCTGACTACTTGGCACTTGGTGGCACTGTGTCTTCTGCCTGAATCACTAGGAGGTGACAGACCTACCTGGGGTCTTGGATCACATCTGACCATCCCATGTGGACTCCCAGGTGTCCCAAACAGCTAATTTTTGAAGGCCCAGGAGCACAACGTAGGGTACAGAGCTGGGCCCTTGTTGCTGCCAGGCTCTACATTTTTTTTGATGATTTTTATCATCAAAGTCACCATGCCTGGTGCTCTTCTTCAAGCTAGAGTGGCAGGGCCAGGCAGCAACATGCATTTATTAACGTTCACCTTCAGAGAAGTTCTAGCTTCTGGCTGAAGTCTGTTATATTTCTGTGTTTCAGGGACACCCACACAGAGTGAACCCCAGCCCCATACACCTGGCTGGTGGAGAAGCCACTGTGAAAGGACAGCACTGACTTCAAACAGTCCTGCTGGACTGCTTCAAAGAAGTGACTGCAAGTGGGTGAAACGAGTGAGCAGAAGGAGGATGGCAGAAATGGTAATTAAGGCTGCCCTTGGGCTCACGTGTTGGGCCACAAGTTATTTAGGTAATCTTGACTCATCTATAATAGTATTCTGGCTGCTTGCTTGACTGCTGTGAGTCAGCAGGGCTTTGTAGGCACTACAAAGCCTGGGTGCAAGTCTCCAAACATGATCCTACTGAGCTTCAAAGTCCCTTTATTCAGCGAGGGCTGAATCAGGACCAATTCATTCTGTGCATAAGCCAGAAAAGATATTTCCAATTACCAAAACATTTATTTTCTCAGTGTGGATGGTTTTCTCAGCTCCCAAAAAATGGCTGATGAATTGCATAGATGATCACTAGATAGATGGTCACACCATAAAGGATCACATGAAAACTCCATGTAACCGTTTATCCTGTTTCTAGTACTGGTCGGTATACCAGAAATTATAGCAGACACTGAGAATAAAACCAAACTTGTTGTTTTCTCTGTATTTAGAGTATTCCTAAAGTACCATTAAGAACATTGTATTTAAGAACCACTAATGAACTTTATCTCTGGGAACTTATCTAACCTTTCTTGGTTCCATGTTAACGTCTGCTCCTATACCTGTTCCTGACGATTTCATTTTGCCTTGTTGTTCAGTGCTGAGAAATAGAACCATGGAGTCATACAATCATCAAGGTTGGAAAAGACCACTAAGACCATCTAGTCCAACCACCAGCCCACCCCCAGTATGCCCACTGCCCATGTCCCTCAGTGCCATGTCCACACAGTTCTTGAACACCTCCAGGGATGGTAACTGCACCACCTCCCTGGGCAGCCTGTGCCACTGCCTCACCACTCTTTCTGAAAATAGATTTTTTCCTAATATCCAGCCTGAAAATTGTTTCAGACTCCTTCTCCAGATCCACCAGAGTATGTACATGTGACAAAAGAGCAATTTCCACAGTTTAACTCATCTGCAGAATTAGGTTTTTGGAAAGCCAGTAGGGATGCCTCAAGTGGGCTCCTGTCCTGCTTCTACACCCAAATGTGAAAGTAATTTCTTGCCTTTGGCAATTATTACAAGAGTGCCTGCCTGCCATGCTTTTCCTCCCAGGTGACTGTGTTTTCTATTCTACTATACAGGAGACAACCAAGGCATGCCTGCTCATGAATGGCAGCTGCATGGGAAGTCAGGAAAGCAAAGCCGACAGCACATGGATTCTTCCCAACTTGCCCAGTAGGTGCACATGGACAGCTGCAACGCCTGCCAGCAAGTCTCCACACTCCTGTATACCCTTGTAAGTAGTTCTTTCATGCTTGTTATTTCAGAGAACAGGAAGGTCAGTGTCTTCTAAAGAGGAAACCCTATTGTTACACCAGAACGGTAGTGACCAGAAATCTGTAGCTGGACAATATATTACCCTGATTGTGTTTTTTTTTTTTCCCCTGAAGGCAAAACCGACCTAGTACAGAATCATAGAATCATTAAGGTAGGAAAAGACCACTAAGACCATCCATCCAGCGCAACCATCAGCCCATCCCCACTGTGCTCACTGACTACATCCCTCAGTGCCACATCTAGAATTTCTCAGTCCGTTTAGTCTTGCGGAAAGATTTGGTGGCTCAAAATTCATCTCAGTGTTTTTCAGCACACATTTGGAAGTATGTGCTAGTTTGAGGCATCACTTTAGAAGAATTAAGATGAACATGTTCCAGAAGTAGGTTTCAATCAGGGACTTGCACACTTCTGCAAAATGGACTGTGTGAGGTCTGTTGTTGTGCAGCAGAAGTGAAGGCACTCCCAACTGCTAAGCATGTGTAGATGGTGCTCCCAGTTGTAAAATACTACCATCACACTCATCCCTTTTTACACCACAGTCAGTGACTGCCATGCATTCATCAGTTGAGGGATACCATTCAGCTACCCTTGTTCATTCAGACAGTCTGAAGCAGTCTGAATATTAGCAAAGTCTCTACCGATGACTAGAATCCTTCATAAAAATTGATTACTATGGCTTGGGCTTTTAAATAAGAAGGAAATGACACATACAGAGGTTGCCCACTCTTTGTAAGTGACCCAAGAGCTCAGTGCAAGGTGAGGTGACCGCTCTGAGCCTGTTCATGTCCTCTGAGCAGCAGATTTCCTCCCAGGCTGAGGCAAGCCTGCCAAAGTGCCTAGACGAGAAGTGCTTTAATGGCCCTGCAAACTAAACGCAGACAGGCTATTAAAGATAAGGCTGTCCTATAAATGTCAGGGAAACTAAAGACGCATCTCTGCTGTGCCAGAGCACTAATTCAGGTCCAGCATGTGAGGAACCACAGCCTATGAGAGGCGCAGCACTGCCGGCCTGGAGCCCACCTGGGGTCCACATGGTATCACTGATTCAAGGAATGAAACACAGCCCAGTGCATAGCACTGATGAAAATACACACAAATCACACAGCACTGGGACATATCACAACATTTTACTTTGCAGAAGCATGTGGAATGAGCTGGTTGTTTTCCCTGCTCTGTGTGAACTATAGATGGTAGCCGATAGGGAAAAAATCACTGGACTTTCTGAGATGAAACCTAGCCGAGTTTTGGGGCAGAAAGGGATAGTATCAGGGAAAGAAGGCAAAGTGTTATTTTAGTTAAGGATATTAATTACATTTTCTCTGAAGTACAGAGATAGATAGACTAGTTCTGATAGTCTTTAATCCAGTCTGATCTGCTATAACCTGGACTGCTTTTCCTCTGGACCTCTTATTGAATAACATGTCATAAGTAAAAGCAGAAATCCTAGAGAAAAAAAACATCCTTGTTCACTGCTATCCTGAGCCGATAACAACTGCTACAAGACAAGAACATCCCCACGCCTATAACAACTGCTACAAACAAGAACATCCCCACCACATCCTTTAGGAGCACCAAAGGCTACAGATCTTGATATCCACAGACCTGCTTCCTTTGGGCACATGCACAGGGCTCACATAGCTGACAAAGGAAGCTGACTGTGCTAGCATTATTTTTGTAGTAAAATACGGTAGTGATTAGAAAAGTAATTTGATAGGAACTGCTGAAAATTTGGTGCCTTGCTCCAGAGTGAGAGAGAAGCTATTCTTCTGGAGGAGTGCTCACTGTGGTTGCCTTGCTGGAGTGCACATAGCATGGAAGCATCTCATTTACCACAGTCACTGGATACGGTAGATAAATAGCCTTGCTTTATACTCTCAAACTGACTTCCCGCAGTTTAGATGTGTAGAGTAGCTCTCAGGTAGGCTCTAGCTAAAGGCCACCTGAGGGAGCTGGAGTCTCCTCACGCTATGTCTCAGCTTCACTGAAAGAGGCGAGCATTTCAGAGGCTTTATGGCAGATGGAAAATGGCTCAGCTGTGGGGAAAACTCATTTGTTGAGTTATTGCCTCGCATTTACCGGCACACAGTAGACGTTGCGATGTGCAAGGTAACACTTTCCATGGAGTGAGAGTTAACAGCACGTGTGTAATACACCATAATTCCTGAACTTGAGATATAAGGAGTGGCGCTCCTTTTGGCAGTAAATGCCTCCAATAAAACATTACCCTGTACTCCTCCAAGAAGTGTATTTGTCATGCTTACAAAACTTGTAGGGAGGTGTGTGACTTTAAGTAAACCAGCATGTCATCCTTGTACCATATGGACTTTCTGTCAGCAGACAGCCATCCTGCCTGCATGGCCGCAATAACACACAAGGATAACTTGGGTTCAAGGTTCAAAGGATGATAGCAGGCAAGAACTGTGCTGAGTGGTGAGGGGGTAGGGGTTTGTCACCCCACTCAGAGAGACATGTTGACTATCAACCAGGGGCAATACGTTTGTGGCCCCAATAAACACCTCCCTCATCAATCTTTTTCTTCCTTCTTTTAAAAAGTTCAAGGACAGCAGTTCCCTGTTTGCGTGGCAAGATGCGTTCAGCTATTTGTTGGACAAACAACTCTTCTTCATCTTAGTTGCAATCACTGTGACGTGTTTCTTGGCTTCTGCTAAGAGGCTGACAGAGCCTAGCAAAACCACAAGGCTGAATTGCGCAGACCCAAGAGCTCAGTTTAATTATTTGCCAAAAAAACTCCAGAGTCCTCTCCTTCATTACAGAATTCACTCAACCCACAGGAGTGTGAGAAAGCTCTGAGTTGCATAATAAGGCTGCTCTGAAAAAAAAGAAAAAAAGAAAAAAAAAAAAAGGCACACTGCTAACTCATCGCAGGTGAAGCTAGGATGTATCAATTTGGTTGTAGTTTCTAGGGGAGCACAGCTATGTGAGAGCCCACTGATGCAGGGTTCTGTAGATCTGAGATGGAAAAGCATCCTGACTGATATTTCATTTCTTTACTCTGGGCACATACTGGGAAACAAAGATGGTAACTCTAGCCCTTGGTTGAAAATGTTGCCTGGTACGTGCATAAAATTCAGACAGAATTCACCACAAGTATCACTTCAAGGACACAAAACTCCAAAGCAGGTGGTGGTCATTCATACCCTGAAATCTGGCTATCAATTGACACTGGTGAGCAGATCCTGCTGAGAGAGCCCTTTCTTGTTAGTCTGAGACTGAAGTGCCTAGGAGCACCTGGACCTTTCTGATGGCTTGGAGCTATCCTTGCAAGTATAGGAGAAAGGCAAGAAAAAGGTTGCTTGGAGATGGCTGAAAATGTAAAAAGCAGAGGTTGAATTGGATAGGATGGAGGAAAGAGGAAGAGGTCTGGACTGTGCATGCTTTCTGGCATTCTCATGGACTCTATAATCTTGAGGCTTGTTTGCTCTTCTAACTTCATGTAGTTATAGATCTGTCCTTATAGAACAAGTCATTTCAGAAAATAAACTGCTTTTTTTTTTTTGTGTAATGGAATAATTAACTCGAGGTAAGAGTGGTGAAAGACCACAATTAACTCTTCTTGTCATTACTTGATGATGGAGCATTACTTGGTGCTGGGTTGTCTCTTGTTGGTCTTACCAGAACCTTATTCCAGTTTTATCTTCGTTCATATTGTGTAATGGTTGCTCTGATTTGACTTTGGTTTGTTTTTTTTTTCCCCCCTCCATTAATGCAGGTCAGAAGAAACAAAGATTTTACCCAACATCTTGAAGAAAATTGGCAGCACTCCCATGGTCCGAGTCAACAAGATTGGGAAGTCCTATGGGCTCAAGTGTGAGCTCTGTGAGTTTCCCCTTTCCACCAGGTTTTTCCGGGCCATGAGGTGAGGTTGAGGGGCAGCGTCAGAGAGGGCTTCAGAAGAGACTCTATGGAGAGTAAGAACAGATGGGAGGGCCGCATGTGGCACATGTTGGGTACTCCTGGTTATTAGTTTATGGGGCAGTCATCGTCCTGCTGCACCACCCCTGCAGGCTGAGCTGGAGCTGCACAATGCTGGGTCTCTGCCTCTGGGGATCTCACTTTCTGTTTCCTCTTGAAGACCTTTCTAAAGTGCAGCTGGAAGTAGAACAGTGGGGCCTTCCTCCTTGTCTGGGAGGATTTAGTGCAGACAGCACCAGGCAAGCTGCAGAGTGAGGCAGAACCCCGTTTGCTGGGATGCTGTCTCCCTCCCATGGTGCCGCAAGAGAATCATAGAATCATTAAAGTTGGAAAAGACCACTAAGGTCATCTAGTCCAGCTGTCAGCCCATCACCACCATGCCCACTGACTGTGTCCGTAAGTGCCACATCTGTATGTTTCTTGGATACAAGAAGGGGAACAGGACACCCAGCAGCTGTATGTTCCTGAGCTGTGGGTTGACACAGGGCCTCTTACCCAGCAAATAAACAAAGGCTTGCAGCCTGCAGCACTGAGGAAGCAGTTAAGGTCAGATGCAATTACCCTGTAATCTCAGTGTTATTGAGGATATCTGTGATAGCGGTGAGGGCTTTGGGAGCTGGGGGCTGTGGTGCAGCGTGATGACCCTGGTCTGTCCCTGAGGGAGCGTCACCTTTGATTTCCAGTGGCAAAATGTGAGTACTTCAACGCAGGAGGCAGCGTGAAGGACCGCATCAGCCTGAGGATGGTGGAAGATGCAGAGAGAGCAGGGATTATAAAACCAGGAGACACGCTGATCGAGCCCACTTCGGGGAACACAGGTAGCATGGTTAGCTTGTGGCACCTGCTCTGTCCTTACCTCAGTTCCCATCCCTCCCTCTCTTCTGGTAGACTCACTGCTGAAATTCCTGAGTGCCTCTGGATCTCTGTGCAGGCATGGAGGCAATGCAGATCTCCAGCTCCTCGGGCTAACCTGGGGCAACCCCATGCTTGAATATTCAGAGGTTCCCAAAGAGGGTTTCCCTGATGGGCTGGAAGACAAATCTTTTTTTTTCTCCTTTGTCACCGTCATGCCACTCAGGCAGCAGATTATGGTGGGAGACGGCAGAGGAGTCTCCCTGCACTGTCCATCCTGCACAGGACCTTCTGTGAATGTTTCCACATCCCCGTGTACAGCTCCCACTGCTGCTCGTGGGGCAGCACCATGTCCCTGCAGCTGCTGCTTGTGCCCTCCCACTGGGGACACACTGCTCCTGCTGCCCCATCTGGCTGGGGAGCAGCTGGCTTCATCCATCACCACAGTGACACTGGCATGCAGATCCCCTTGGCCTGCTGGCCATAGGGTGAGATATGCAGTTTCACCCCGCTCCCCCTGCCCCCC
>JACDJE010000092.1:1052726-1120957 GCA_016647715.1 Pavo muticus
CCCCCCCCCCTCAGAGCATGACTGAGAGCATTTGAGGGTGAGGTACTCCTGAAAACAAATCACCTCTCTCCTGTGCTTTGGAAGGAGAAAGGAGACTAGGCTTTGTATCAGGAAAGTATTCTCCAGCCTTACCAAGCACTTTGTGCCACACCAGTGTTATCACAGATCATCTCCCATGTTACAACATCCTCATGGTGCTCTGAGTGGGGTGAAAGTCCTAGAGGGCTCACAGAAGATGCTCTCACATGCAGCTTGGCAGTGAAAATGTCTGGGTTGTGTTCACCAGTGAGAGAGAGGCATGTTGGAAGGAGAAGAGAATGTGTGCCGGTTGGCTTTGCTAAATGCTGTTGTTGAATGATCCCCTTTCCTCCCCACCACCTAGGAATCGGGCTGGCTCTGGTAGCTGCAGTGAAAGGCTATCGCTGCATCACTGTCTTGCCGGAGAAAATGAGCATGGAGAAGGTCAGAGCTCTGTACGGTATTACCCACAGCCTGGGAACATCTCTCTCTTTGTCTCTCTCTGCCTCTCCCTGTCAAAAGACAGACTGTCCTCTCCTTTGAAGGGCAGTGAGCTTCACTGCAGATACTGGCATATATCTTCTGTAGCTGTTCAGAAGATTTCCTCTTGACAAAAAAAGCATGCTGCAGTGATCTAACTAATTATGTAGTGTCGGTGACACAGCTTGGGTCATGTGTTAGCTAAACATGGTGTTTGTCTGTAGAGACGTGGAGCAATCCACGCTCTATGAGGGTGAGGGTTGGAGGGAGCAGGGGAGAGGCATGTCAGGTTCTGGGGCTGCTGACCCTGCTGTATTTCTCTGCAGTGTCTGGCCAGTCACTTGATCTCTCCATCTCGGTATGATTTCCTTTAACCTGGTAACACTGAATGTTCTTTGAACTGCTTTCTCAAGCTGGTGGAAACCAAGTCGCTTACACAAGCAGTGATGCCCTGGGGATGGTGGAAATCTCCACCTTGGGCCCATGAACTGTTCAGCTGAATCACAGAATCACAGAATGGGCCCGGGTTGGAAGAGACCTCAAGGATCACAAATCTCCAACCGCCCTGCCACAGGCAGGGCCACCAACCTCCCCATTTAATACTAGACCAGGCTGCCCAGGGCCCCATCCAATCTGGCCTTGAACACCTCCAGGGACGGGGCATCCGCAACCTCTCTGGGCAGGCTGTTCCAGCACCTCACCACTCTCATACTAAAGAACTTCCCCCTGACATCCAACCTAAATCTTCCCTTCTTCAACTTAAAATCATTTCCCCTTGTCCTGCTGTTATCTACCCTTTCAAAGATTTGACTCCCCTCCTGTTTATAGGCTCGCTTTAGGTACAGAAAGGCTGCAGTGAGGTCACTCTGCAGCCTTCTTTTCTCCAGGCTGAACAAGCCCAGCTCCCTCAGCCTGCCTTCATAGGGGAGGTGCTCCAGCCCTCTGATCATCTTTGTGGCCCCCCTTTGAACCCCCTCCAACAGCTCTCTGTCTTTCTTGTATTGGGAGCTCCAGACTTTGATGCAGTACTCCAGATGGGGCCTCACAAGGGCTAAGTACAGAGGGACAATCACCTCCCTGTCCCTGCTGGCCACCCCTCTTCTGATGGAGCCCAGGATACCATTTGCTTTCCGAGCTGCAAGAGCACACTGCTGGCTCATGTTAAGTTTTTCATCCACCAGGACCACCCAGGTCCTTCTCTGCAGGGCTGCTCTCAAGAACTGCTCCTTCAAGTCTGTATATATGCCTGGGATTCCTCCAGCCCAAGTGCAAAACCTTGCACTTTCCTGTGTTGAACCTCTTTAGATTCACCCTAGCCCACCTTTCAAGTCTGTTGAGGTCCCTCTGAATGGCATCTCTTCCTTCCACTGTGAACTCATACTAATGAAGCCAGATCTGGACCCGATCTGATTTGGCTCTAAACTCAGCCCTTCTCCAAAGCACCACCCTCATTTTAACATAAATCTCACTTAAGCTCAGTTTGGATCAGATGCCACATCCAGCTGCCACGAGCTTCACCTCCAGGAGCAGTGGCATGCGCCCACCCTTCTCCTTTGACCCCCTCTTCCTCTGACAGCTGCACCTCCCAGTGGGTTAATATCCCAGGATTGATGGTAGTTGCTCTTTCCCCCAGGGGGACTTGGGGCAAAGACAGCTTTGAGCTTTGCATGCAGGGTCTCAGCCCACAGCATATACAAAAGCTGCTTCCCAGGCACTTCCCAGGTTTCCGTGCCTTGGTTCCCCTTCCCATGTGCCACAGAATGGCACAGTGTTACCTACCTCCTCTGTGTCCCCAGACTGTTCCCAAGTAGGACAAGGCACAAAGCCAAGCTCAAACCCATGTGTCAGCTGCAGGCAAGAGGCTCTTGGTGCCAGAAGGATGTCAAAGATAGCATAACCAAGAACTGGACATTGTATCTCCAAAATGTTAAATGTCTCCTGCATGCAAAACTTCTCTGATATCCGACGCTGCCATGAATGCATGGGCTCAGATTACCAGCACTGCATGGGATTGATTGCCTTACATCTCCTTCCTTCCCTCCAAAAGGTTGATATTCTGAAGGCACTGGGTGTTGAAATTGTGAGGACCCCATGCACCCGTTTCGATGCCCCAGAGTCTAACATTCGTGTCGCCTGGAAGCTGAAAAATGAAATCCCAAACTCTCACATCCTGGACCAGGTAAACACAGTTCTTTCATGGACTCATTTCCCAAACACAGCTCATAGAGTGTGCTCCAAGTCAGCCTGCATCTGGGGCCTTTGTTCAAACCGGCAATGGAGGCAGATTTCACAACTGTGGAATTACCACTTTATGGCACATGAAACATAATCACTGTTCTGTAAAGCAGAGTGTTGCAGAAACAAAATCAGGGGTACCTCCAAACCTGTAACACTTCTGCCAGCACTGGGAGGTGGGGGAGGCTGGGTTTTCTTGCCCAGTTGAAAGGCTCCTCATGTTGCTTCAGGTTTACCTTTGACCTGTAAATCACTTTTTACACCAACCTAGCAACCTCATTCCTGCCTCAGAAATAAGCACCATGCTGCAAAGGGCAAATCTTGATGATTCACAGCAGTAGTTTCAACAGCACTGGGTCTTGTACAGGGGGGTACTTCTCCTTCTGGTCAGACCCCACTGCAGGAAAGGATCCTGAAGAAAAAGTTGAATAGGATATTTGAGAGGGAAGTTTTGTTTTGTTTTGTTTTCTGAACACTTTAGGAGTATTGTAGGGCTGTGTTTTCAGCTTTTTCTAGGCAACGGGAAAGGTTAATAACAGCCATCTGCAATGCTGAGGGACTGCTGCCTCCAACAGCAAAGACATCAACAAAACCACAAAACCTGGCAGTGCAGAGTGTGGGACAGTCACGCTGTCCTCACACCAGAGGCATCGCATACCAGAGAATGAGTGTTCACAGGCTGCCAGTATTCAGGCTTCCAGTGTGGACAAGTTCTAAGTGTTCTTAGAAACCTGTCCCAAGGTGACAAACAGGAGGAACACCTGTGACCTGGCAGCCGTTGCCAGAGAGGGGAGAGGGGTAGCTGGATGTTTTGGGCAAGGCTCATCAGGAGCTATTGCTAGTTTGGTATTTGACCTATGCTTTACCCCATAACTCATGCTGTTCTCTGTTGAAATAAACAGTACCGAAATCCAAGCAACCCTCTGGCTCATTACGACACCACCGCTGAAGAGATCCTGGAGCAGTGTGAAGGTACCATTTGTACCATTATTTCTACATGCTGAAGATGTGTGGAGGGCTACAGCCCTCTGTGAGAGGCCTATTTTACATAGTTTATTGAGTGAAAGGTATAGAAGTGGCCAAGAGGGCCTCTGTAAGGGAAGATATCCTTGATAACACTGACACGTAGAGAGTAGCAACTTCACATGACCCACTCCAGATCCACCTAAGCCTGCAGGTCTTCCCTGTTATAGCCTCTGATTTCAAAAGCCTGAGGGAGGAGACATGACAGTGAACAAAACCCAGCTCTCCTGAAGCAGGAAGAGCCATCTCTTGGCTGATACAACACCTACGTGACCTGTCATCTGAGAGCGCAGGATGGCTCCAGGAGGCCTCACTGAGGGGGACACATCCATCAGGGCATGGAGGGTTGCATAGGATCCTGAAATCTCATTTGCAAATCAAATCAGACTGTAACTTAACAAACTAATGACATTGGATGTGACAGCCAGGGGAGGATGAAGGACTATCTCAGTCCATGCCTGTACAGATAGAAGTGAAATTTATTGCCAGTACTGGGAGCAGTGCAAAAGGTGAACAAGATTCAGGGGTTTTGTCTGGAGAGCAGTTATCATAATAGCACAGTAGTTGGGTAGCAACAGAAACAAGAATCTCGGCCTTCCTTCCACTACATTTAGATTTGCTCCTGCTGGCAGCCAGTAGTGAACTGCGAGTCCTTTTGCCCCAGTGTAGTTGCATCATAGGTCTCTGATGGCCTGGCACAGATTCTGCTCCTACAAGTCCTAAACCACTATAATTTCACCAAAATCAGTGACACTACATCTGACTGACACTGGTACCACCAACCTCCATGGGTACTAATGCTGTCTGTCCCTCCTGTTGATGTGTACCATTATTCATATGCACGCTTTGCTCCAATGGGCTGGGGGTGCTGAGATCTTCCCTTAAACCAGTAGATGCCAAATGTAAAGAAACCATGGAAACCAGTAGGAGATCTGGAGGTCATCCTCAGCCCCCTGTGCTGAGGAAGGACCAGCTGTGCTCAGATCCAGCTAGCTCCTCCAAGCTTCTCACCATGACTGCTAACATGAGCCCTGCCTACCCTTACCACATACAGGGTTGTAGCAGCTGATGGACATGGGACTTGGACAAAAGAAAGACAGTGCTGTGGCCAGGCTGAGTCCCTGTGTGCCTCTCTCTTCTCTGACTTCCAGGCAAGGTCCACATGGTGGTGATTGGGTCCGGCACAGGGGGCACCGTCACTGGCGTTGCAAGGAAGTTGAAGGAGAAGTGCCCAGAGTGCAAAGTAAGCTGGGAGACAGGGTTCCCATTGGCTCCCCTGGGTTTTCCTGCCTATGTTTTTGATCAAAACTAATGCTATGGTTCACGTGTGGCAGGGCTGAGCTAGCAGCTGTTGTCTCTGCCTATTCATTTTTTCATGCTGAGCTTGGCTTTTGCTGGAAACAATTCGGTGCTATGCTCAGCTTGAGCTAGATTCATTCAAATGCCTTGGAAGTCAAAGAGTCCACAGTCCCATTACTAATCCTGCCCTGCCCTTTGCAGGGCACGGTCAGGTGTCTTCTGAAGAAGTGTCTGGCCCAGCTGACAGCATTACTGCTGCTGCTCCTGGGTAACTGGCTGCTGGAAGGTACCACACTGGCTGTGCCAGTGCTTTTCACCTGCCTTTGCAAAAGCCTCCATGCCAAATGGTTGACACCACTCAAAGATGTTCATTCTGTGGAGCTTTGAGGAACTGGAGGCTTGGCAATTACTTCTTCCCAAGTGTAGAGAGCATGTGAGCGAACTGATGGTGGTACAGGCTGAGCCACTGGTGGACCTGGGCATGAGATAAGCTCTTTGGCTGCCTGGAGCTGCATGTGGAGCAGTGCTGTGATTCCTTCTGAAGCTGAGCACTGAAGAAAGTACCCTCAGCTCAGATGGGAGACTATAAGCAATGAGAGAGATGCCACTATCAGCCAGCAGAACTGGATCCAGATAGGAAGTCTGTCTGTAGCCACAGGCTTCCACCAGTTTGAGCTAAACTGGCAGGCACTGCAGTGGTGCAGATGAAGGAGTTCTCACTTTCTCTCCTAAGGGCTGAATACTGGAAGTATCAGCCTCTGCCAAAAGGGTGATGACAAACACCTGGAGAGTGATAACATTTTAAGCCATCACTGTCGCTTCTGTAGCAGCTGAGCCCTCTCTATTAAAAAAAAAAAAAAAGTAGGAAACTGTAGTTTTCTTTATCCTGGAAGACTTCCACACTGCCAGTGGATAGTAATATTAATGAATATACTGGGAAGAAAAATGTCATTGATAAAGGTGTGGATATTCTTTTCTTTGAGATGATGTTTTTGAACTCCTTCTATGGTTAAAAGTATTTCCTTCCCTTGCAGATAATTGGCGTAGACCCCGAAGGCTCCATCGTTGCTCTGCCCAGTGAGTTGAACAGAACAAACAATGCAACCATAGAGGTGGAGGGCATTGGGCATGACTTTATCCCTACTGTCCTGGACAGATCAGTAAGTAGCAGTGTAATGAGAGGCCTCTGCCTGATCTTTGTCTTTGCATCCAACCTACTTCTACCATTTTCTCTCCCTCATCCTGACTCTGGACCTGTCCAAAGAAAGGGTTGTGGCTAGAAAGGCTAGAGGGGTGCTCACAAACAAGAACTCAGGGTGCTCTGATAAATGCAGTTGTTTTCGTCAAGTGTGGAAAGCAGCTCAAAGCTACCAGGTGCTGTAGGCATCAGCACCATGGCGGGTGTCGGAGGGCTGGGGCAGCCTGAAAAATCTCCTCCAGGAACTGACCATCTTGCTTTCTCTTCAGGTGGTTGATCAGTGGTATAAATGCAATGACAGAGACTCATTCCTCATGTCTCGCAGGCTGATTAGAGAGGAAGGATTGTTGTGTGGTAAGCAGCTGCTTCTCTTAACAAACTTTCTCAACCTCATCTTTTAATTGCTTTGGGATCAAAGCAGTTCAGGGGTAGGTGCTCTCTGCATTTTGTGTCTGCTAGGTTAATGAGGCTGAAATGGCTCTTATGTAGATCTCTGTAGATGTCAGAGGTGTTGCAGAGAGTCAGTGGTCTGGGATCTGGCTCATCGTCAACAATAATTATAGAAGCAGTAACTCTCCGCTTGCTGTAACACTTTTGCACATGGATCTTCTAGCTTAATTTTGCCTGGTGTAGTGTTACATGGGCTGAAGAGGAGGATTACTGGGATTCAGGATAGGACAGGTGGACTAAAACTGTCCCTCTGCTAGCAACTGTGCGAGGCTATAATCTTTGTCTTTGAACTATTGCCATACTAGAGGTGCCAGGTTTGGACCAGAAAAGTTTGAAAGTAAAGTAGGTGTAAGATGTTCTTACTGAGTATTTCTCCTTGTGCCAACAAACTGGAAGTGATCCTTACGGCTTCCCAAAGTGAATAGATGTCCTCAAGCAAACCCTGCCTGTAATCTATGGGCCTCTACATAGCATCAGCGTTTTTCAGTCTTGCCTGTCTCTGAGCAGATAGCTATAGCTTTGTGCCCAGGACCAGATGATATAGAGGCTTGTAGTTACAGCTGGTAAAAGTCCTGAGCACTCGCATCCCAGGAGCTTTGAGAGAGATCAGGCTATTTGTTACGTTAATTTAACTTAGCAGACACAGAGTCACTATGTTTCGATGGAAACCACTTGCTGAACTCATCTATAAATTCTGAATAGCTTCATGTTCCCGGAACTGCATTTTTCAGAGACTTTCACCGTGAGTTTGAAAAATGTGACCCAGTGCTAATTAACCTGCAGTAAACTACGTGCTGCCTTGAGTGCGGTGTGTAATGGGCACACAGATAGTGGAATGACTTTGTCTTCCAGTACTCGAACTACCCATGGAGAAATTGCCTCTGTAAAGCAGTGACCTGCTTCCCCTACGTGCAGCAAACCACATGCGCGCACACACACTGTTCAGGCCCTTCCATCACGTTGGCCTGGTATTCCAAGCATGAGTGTAATGTTTAGGGGTTGTTTTTTTTTTCAATCTTTACAATACATTTAAAGCAAATCTTTGATTGACAAATGCTTTCGCCAGAAGGTCTTCATTTGGCATAGTGTTCTCCTCACCCAAAGAAAGGGTGCGATATGGGCGGCAGTGATATGAATGTCCCCATATTGAACCTTTCGGCCCTTGGCCTGCCTGCAGCGTCCCCACAGGAGGTGATTCATAAGGCTCATAGGGGAACTCTTTTTGCTGCCTCTTAAGCCCATTGCCACAAGGCATCCTATCAGTCCTATCATGTGCTATCATGTCCTATCAGTCCCTACTCGGTCTCTTCCTACCCTCAAAACCTACGAGGCTATCCCCCTCCCAACGCTTGTCTCTCTCTTCTTGGTACCCATCAGGTGGCAGCTCAGGCAGTGCCATGTCTGTTGCCGTGCAGGCTGCCAAGGACCTGAAGGATGGTCAGCGCTGCGTCGTCATCCTGCCCGACTCTGTCAGGAACTACATGTGAGTTTCCCACTTCCCCTCGAACAACTCATAGGGAATGAAATGACATGAAGAAACAGCACGCTACAGTGATAAACAGCATGGGCTGGCTGTTGGGCCACTTGGGTTTTATTTCCTCTTGTCACTGCCTTACTGCACGGAGCAGGAATCAGTCGACCTAAGGTTTTTGAACTTGCATGCCTCGAGTTAGGAACACAAATAGCTGGCATGCTTTGAGGAGTCACTGAGCACCTGCAGCTCCCAGTGACCTTAAAAGGGGCTAAAAGCAGCCAGCTGCAAAAATCATGGGAACCCCGAGGCAGTGCTGCGTTCTAATGCATGGAGCAAAGCACGACTGCTTGTGGAAGGCTCACAGACCCATTCTTTGTTGGTGATTTCTAGGTCCAAGTTCTTGAATGATAAATGGATGATAAAAAACGGATTCCTAAATGATGTCCAGGAGCACAAGCCTTGGTAAGACAACTTCCACCGGTATGAACTGTGCTAAGGGAATCAGGCTTCTGAGTCTGGGAATGATTATCTTCAAAGGAAAGTTTTATCTTCTAGTATTAAAAATAAATGCAATTAACTCCAGATCCCTCTCGGAAGGCTGTAAAGCCAGCTCCTCTATTCTCAGTGATGAGATATCCCTCTTCTCCAGTCAGTCTATTAAGGAGCCGTTTCTGTTCTGAATATGCTGTTCTATTCCTATGTGACAGTCGTTGTCCAGTCCACTGAGGAGAATGATGGAGAGGGACCTGGTCAGCCTCTGCTTACAAGCTTAAAGCATGAGCTTTGCAGGCAGACAGACAGAATATCTCTGCACAGTTGGTCTTATCTCTACTGGCCTTGCCTCCCTGAGCACGTCCCACAGTCGCGCAGCATTGAGTAACATCTTGGTGCTGCCATTTGTCTTTCAACAGGTGGTGGAACATCAAGGTGCAGAAACTGAATCTCTCAGCCCCTCTCATTCTTCTCCCAGAGGTCAGCTGTCAAAAGGCAATTGAAATCCTCCGGGAGAAGGGATATGACCAGGCTCCCGTTGTTGCTGAATCAGGGTAACTATTTTTACTTGGGACAGAGATGGCCATTCCAACAGGAAAAACAGCCACCATGAAGCTAAAAAGAAAGTCCCATCTACTTATCCAATGATAGAGCACTTGTGCTGAATTCTGAGATGCACATTTTTAAAATACCATCTGCCTCCTTGTGAAGAATAAGCATATGGGTCAAAATCTGGAGACGTTCTATCCCATAAATTCTACAGCCATTGCATGAGCTCAGTGTTTCCTAGAACAGAATAACTAGAAAGTTTAGAGCCTTTATTTTTGCTAACAATAACAGCAGACACAATTCATCAAGGGAACTCTCTGTGATAGGTCATTCTAGGGGGTTGCCACCATAGGACCCCTGCCCACTAAAGATCCTACTCTAGTGAGGAGAAGGCTGGTGCCTCTTGCTCACAGCGGCAGGAATTTAGACACTGACTTCATAAGATGTGTGCTTGACCTCAGGCCTGGCTTTCTGGAAAGCTCTGTTCCTTTGCAGACTTATTCTGGGGATGGTAACCCTCAGCAACACCCTGACCTCAGTGCTGGCTGGAAGCGCACAGTTCTCAGACCCCGTTACAAAAGTAATCTACGACCAGTTCTCTAAGGTACTGCTAAGATTGTGGCTGCTGTATTCTGCTGTCTGGGGATGGGGAGGAGATGCTCCACCACCCTGAGGTGTGAGAGCAGCTGGGAGAGGATGGCAGAGAGGGAAGGTGGAGAGAAATGGCGAGTGTGACCATCATGGAGATGAGAATAGGGAAGGCACTTGCAAAAATGTTGCCAGCCCTGTGGAGTTCAGATGCGGGAGCTTCTACATCAGGAGCAAAGCACTTGAATGTCCTCACCCATTCTTACATTTGGTCAGCACCCACTGAGAGCAAAACCCAGACATTCACAGGGCTGGGGAAGTGGGCATGGGCTCTGAAGGGACACAGGGCAGGTCTTGTGTGTGACCTGGAGGGATGCCTGGGTTGGGTGGCCATCAGCACTCCAGAGGTAGTGAGGTATATGGTTGGTGCTGGAGGTAGCTCATGCTGGCCCACAGAGGCTTTCAGGGAGAGACAGCACTGTATTTCAGCTGTGCCAAAGCCAGCCTTGCAGGTTGCCCACAGACACTCCCAAAAAAACAGTACTGGTAAGTAAGGAAGGTCCACTCTGCTCACTCGGCTACAATCAGGTGGGAGGCAGGCTCCTCACCTCTGTTCTGTAAATGTGAAGTGAATTGCAAAATGTCTCTTTCTGTCCTGTTTAGATCGGCCTGGAGGACAGCCTTGGGAAGCTTTCCTCCATCCTAGAGAATGACCACTTTGCTATTGTTGTGCACGAGCAAATGCAGTGTAGGTATCTGTAAAAAGGGGAAGCACTGTCCAGGCTTTGCACAAATGTCTGAGAGGGGACAGGGAAGTCCCCAAACCAAACTTGAGAGGGATCAATGCAGCTGCTCCACATGAGCAGCATGTGCACCTTTGCAGGAAGGAGTTGCACCTCACGGCTCTGCAAAGTGCTGAAATAGCCCAATCATTCACCCATTTCCTTTCCTGATGCTGCAGGGATGAGGGAAGCAAGGGGAAACCTTAGCCAGTGGTGCCTGGGACCAGCATGTGTCCCGCAGGAGCATATCACAGATCCTGCCCCTGGGATCTGTGTTGTTCCCACAGTGAAAAAATGACACTGAAGCACACACCAGCTCCTCATCTCATAGTTTCCCATGGAAACCCAGCTTTGGGAGCGGGAAGGTGTTTGCTTGGTCTCCTCCCATGACAAGCAAGGCAGACTGTAGGTAGCATCTGGGGTGCGGTGCTTTTGCTATGCAGCTGTAGCCTCAGGCTTTTAGTACCCATTTAGTCTCTTGGCCTTGAATTCAAATCACCCCTTTGCTGGTTGTGGGCAACAGAGGAAACAAGGGAAGTGAGGGATAGCTGCAGAATTAGTAGCCTGAGGACAGGGGCAAAGGAGAGTTTGGGCAGGTTAGAAAAGTCTTTGATGGAATTCAGGCATGTAAGTGCAAGGAAAAAACTACGCAGTCTGCATCCCACTGCTTAAAGACCTTCTCCATGTACACAGAGGCTGTGCCATCTTCTCTGAACACCTCTGTTCCCACTTCCAGCCCAGGGAATGCAGCCAAGGGATGTCCTCCTGCCTGTGTGCCCTGAGGGGCCTGAGCCAAAAAATCACTTTACAGGGCCCTCATGGCTGGGTGCTATCAGACACCTTTCCTGGAGGGCCAGGGAAAGTTAAGAAAGCTGAAAAGAGGTGTGTTGGACTGTGAGCACCATACCTTCAGGCACCCTGTTATAAGCCATTCCTGGATGGGGGGTGGGTATAGGGATGCTCTGCCAGTGAAGAGAAGAAAAACCATTTGATGAATCCAGTAAAGCATCCATAGCAGCAGCTATTCCCCTGACAGAAACAGGTATGGTGGGAGGTGCAGTTCTGCAAATCTGGCCTAACACACCTTTCTGGTACAATTACACTGTAAAACTTGCAGAGGTATGAATTTGACCTTATCTTGAGGGAGGTTCTTTGTTTAAAATATAGCAACACAAAAAAACCCCAAACAGTCGAAGACCCATATTTAGCGTGATGCTAGAGCTGAAGGCTGTAATTAAACTGACTTTATGGGATTACACACTGAACACGTGAGGCGTTCCTGTGGTGAGCAGCGTGCACTACTGTGCTGTGCTGACTGCCAGCAGCAGGCTGCTGCTGAACTGGGAGCCCCAAACCTGCTGTGTGCCAGCTGCCCAACCCATCTGCTTGCATCCCCGTGGCCTGCTGCAGATCCCCCTGCAGCTCCAAAGCTACCTGCAAGCCCATCCAAGCAAAAGTCTCTTTTTCAAATCTGCCTTTGGTGCACAGTTTCAGTTCTTTCACCAAAAAACACAATTAGGCTGACTTTCCTTTCTCAGCAGTGTTGCTGCTTTAATGCCCTCACAGTTAGCCCCTTGTATCTCATTGTCACATCTTCACAGTTTGTTCTTCTTCCTCATGTTTGGACGCTGGTGGCTAATTTTATTTTCCTTTAGGAAAACGTTTATCAGATAGTTGAAGTAATAGCTGTGATGATGTTTTAATAATGGTGGTGTAGGACATTATTAGAGCAGAATAGGAAGCGTCTCTAAAGAATCTCATTGCTGCTCTAAAGAGTCTCATTAGTTTGGCCTGAAAAGTTTTGCAGTGATAGAAGCAGAACCAGAATGGAGGCTGGCTACAAACCAAGGGAAGTCAGGGGTCCTGCTCTGGTAAGGAGTGCACTATTTGCAGTCAAACCTCCCTGACGAGACCCAGTAACCTGACTTGAGGCTGCCCTGATCATTTCAGTTGAGGTATGGCTGAGACAGCTGCTGTCCCAGTTATAGTTTTCTCTTAAAAAATAAACAACAGCCTCAATCTGCATGGCTGTGACTTTTATAATTCCTCTTCTTCTTTTCCTCCTCTTTTCCTTAAATTCTCCTCCACTAACCTAGCATTTTCCATGCTTCCAGACAGTGGGAATGGCAGTTCCTTCATGAAACAGATGGTGTTTGGCGTGGTCACCGCGATGGACCTCCTCACCTTTGTCAGCAGAAATGACAAGAAGTAAGGAAGGAGCCCGGCCGTGCTGAGCCCTGTGCCTCCAGAAGGGTCAGCTGCTCCTCCTGAGCATGAAACATGTGGCTGAGGATATTTTGTGGTCTAATCCAGCTGATGGTTTCTCAAAATGACTATGTGAAAATTGTAATGTAATAACGGTGTGTCTGCTAGATGCCAGCCAGAGCATCACTAAAGAGAAGCGAAACAAAGAAATTACATTTGATGGTCGTATGTGGTTACATGGAGCTACCAAGGGCTGGACAGGTAACGGGGGGTTAGGTTGGGATGAGGAATGCTGTTGTTGTTGCCCAGATGTTTCCCAATGCAGGTTTTAGTGCCTTCAGGAGAAGGAGGAGGTCTCACTGAGATTGGAGCCCATCTCCAACAAGAACAGCTCCTCTCGGCTCCTCTTGAAGGCTGTGGACAAGCCATGTCACACTGCACCCTCCTGACCCTCATCACCTCTCACAGAGGCTGCAGCTCCCTGGGGACCCTTGCTGCTCACCCCTGGCTCCTTTTGGGATCCAGAGAGGGAGCATCTGACTCCCTCACTGAGGCAAGCAGGAGGGACAGAGCCAAGAGGAGCGGGGTGTGGGTGGGATACGGACCCCCCCGCTAAACACAAAGAGGGCAGGCACAAGCAGGGTGGGTGGGAAGTGACATCCAGGGGCTGCTATGGGCAGAGGGGTGGGAAGCGAGGGACACAGTGCTGGGCAAGTGGGGAATGTGAGTTCCTGTGGGGCTGCAGGTCTGGGAGGGCTGGTGGCAGCAGTGCTGGCTGCACGTCCCCTGGGTTGGGACAGCCAGCCGCACCCCTTTGAGGAGTGGAGACTCATTCTCACGACATGATAACAGGACCATGAGATAGGGCTATGTCCCAATTTCCTGTATTATTCAGCTCATGAATATTCAGCCTGAGAGCTCATTTTCAAGGGAGCAAAGGGGAAAGGGGTCCTATTGCTGTCATAATATTGTGTTCCGGGAACTGATAGTGAAGGTCAAAAGAGGCATTTGTCATGGCTCTGAAAATGTAAATGAAATCAAATGTGAAACCAGTGCTGTGGGAACAAGCTGAGCTGCTGCTGCTGAAACCTGCTTTGGGAGAACTGCTCTCAAAACAAGCAGAGAGCTTTGCAGTTTTTCCCTGCATCTCAGGAGCTCCTCCGAGGGGACGACAACTAATTTTGGCTTGCTGCTAAGTGGCTAGTCCGTATTTTCAATTTAATCTAGTTTGTGTGAGCTTTTTATTAAATTAAGAAATGCTGAAGTATTTATATTTAGGAATAACGTCTCTGCCACCTTTTGCTCCCTTCAGTTACACAAACATTATCACGTCTCCTGCAAGTTTTTGCCTGAGTAATGATCATATTTGTCCAGAAAAAAGTAAAAACTAATCAGATCTATCTTACTGTACCATATTTACTTCAGCAGCTCTGTTGCAAATTGAAAGACATTTGGTGAAACATGACACAATCAGAGGCAAAGGGAGACATGCAGGAGCCCATCACAAAGCACTGCTGTGCTGTGTGGGTGACGGAGCCCTGGCACAGGCTGCCCAGAGCCTGTGGACTCTCCTCCTTGGAGACCTTCAAACCCCAACGGGACATGGGACTGGGCACCCTGCTCTGGGTGTCCCTGCTGGAGCCTGGGTTGGGCCAGGTGACCTCCAGAGGCCCCTTCCCACCACAACCAGTTCATGCATGTATTCTGTACTCATATAATTAAGTCTTTAAATGCTACATAACTCCACAAAGTGAGAACTGAAGATGATTCTTGATCCCTTTGAAGCCCAGGATGCACTAAGACCTTCCTGATGGCTGTAATATTTCTTCCAGTGCAGCAGGAGTGGAGATCTGCCTCCACTCAACAGCCAGGGGAATTTCTCTCTCTTTGAGCAATTCTCCTTTTTGGGAGGACCCCAGATTCCCCGCTTCCTAAGCAAGGACCTTATGGGGACAGCTCATGTCCCAAAGACAGCTCTTGAGGCTTAAGGTCAGTGTGAGACAACTCCTGGGGCACCTTTGAGGGGTAAGCTGACCTGCCCATAGCTGGAGACCACTGCCCCAGCCCCACAATGTAACCCACATGGAAATGGTCTTCTGTTTGCTGGGCAGCTCAGCTGCCTTTGCTGGTGGCTAGGGAGGCTTTGAGGTGCCTGCTGAGCTTTGTGGCAGGAATGAGAGTGTACACGTACTACGTGTACATAGTGATAGCCCAGATTTCTGCTACCCTGAAACTTCTTGCAATATACACAGTCCCTGCAGCTAAGCCCAAACAACAGCAGTGCCAGCAGCAGCTGTGCCACTGTGTGCAGGCTGACAGCTGAGCAGGGGCTACACAAGAGGCAGCTGCAATACAGCACAGGGTGATGCAAAGCTAAATGCTAACTTTGCTTTTACAATGGCTCCTGTATGCTGCCAGAACCAGTAAAAGGTAGTGCAAGCTCTGGTTGCTTGGGGATTGCTCCACCTGGGCTGGAGCCAGAGCCACTGAGCCACTAGGGCTCCCCTTTCCACTCTGCAGAAATCAAATGTGCTAAGGGAGAGGGCAAGATGCTGAGTGCCAGCATAGCCCTCTGGATAGAGAGAGCAGAGCTAGAGCACCAGCATTTCGCCCACTGCCTGCAGCCCCATCTGCTTCCATAGGGCTGTCTCGCAGTGGTCAGGGAGGCAGATAACAGCCCCTGTGGCTAACTGCTTTTTCAGGTTCACTTCCCTTCCCTTGTCACAATATTTTATGTATCCTGCCCAACGCCTTCACCAGACATTGCGTAGCTGCTTGCGACAGCAGCCTCAGCAGTGACCTGATTGTTCCCCCACTGTCCTGGGCTGCCAGGTGATGTGATCTCCTGAACGCAGCCTGGGATGAAGAGGACCATGCCCCACATCGCCAGCTTTAGCAGAGCACGAGTCACTGCGCACAGCTAGCAGGGAATGGGGATTGTCAGGCTTAAGGAGTCCAATCTACTGTAAAACACAGAATCACTGAGTACCCTGAGCTGGAAAGGACCCACAAGGATCACCAAGTCCAGCTCTGGGCTCCACATAGCACCACGCAAAATTCAAATCCTACACCTGAGAGCACTGTCCAGATGCTCCTTGAACTCTGGCACTCGGGGCCGTGCCCACAGCCCTGGGCAGTCCGTACCATGCCCACCGCCCTCTGGTGCAGACCCTTTCCCTATCCCCCAGCTGCCCCTCCCCTGACACAGCTCCATGCCGTTCCCTCGGGCCCCATCGCTGTCACAGCAAAGCAGTGCTTGGCTTGGTGCCCCCTGGGGTACAGTTGGCCCTTTTGGCTCCAGGGCACACTGCTGGCTCAGGTAGAGCTTGCCATCAACCAGAACGCCCAGATCCCCTTATGCAGGGCTGCTCTTCTATCTCTGCCCCCCAGTTTGTACTTAGATCTGGGGTTGCCCCATCCCAGATGCAGAATACCGTACTTGTTGCTATTAAACTCCATGCAATAAACTTCATACACCCCTGCTCTTCACCCCATTACTCTGCAAAGTGGGAGCACCTCTCCAACAAGCTCATTTGCTCATCCTACTAAGAAGTCAACAAGATAAGCATCTCCCCAGCCCTGCCCAGCACTTTTTGAACTGCAGAGGCTTCCCCGCCTCCCTCATCACGTCTCATGCTGCAGACACATAAATAGAGGGCCAGTGTGCTGCCAGCCACAAGGGCACTTCTTGGGGTCCGCAACACCTCACACTCCAGCAGCCATCTTGTCTGGCCATACTGCAGGTACCAGGGGGTGGGGCAGGGGGCAGGGGACCTCACCTTCCAGACTTGCAAGGGTCTGGGGAGAGTGGCACTGGGGTGAGTGGGAGGCTGTTACCTATGCAGCTGGGAAATGGGAAACATGGTGTTTTGGGTTGGCTGGTGCGGGTTCTGTTGAGCAAATTGAGTCTAATAGAATCAAAAGTCATAGAATCACAGAATATCTCGAGTTGGAAGGGGCCCACAAGGATCATTGAGTCCAATTAGGGCCACTAAAAAAGGACAAGTAGTTGCATATTTGCAGGAGAAAGCTGTGTAAGACAGAGCACAGGGGCAAGAATGTAACTGCAGTCAGAGGAGGCACTTGGGGCAACCAGAGTCATAGGATGAGAATCATCAGGGACTTGATGTGCCCATTTCCACACCGATCCCCCTTTTCTCCCCAGAGCATGGATTCCACCAGCACACTCCGCCTGTGGCTGTTCTGCCTGCTGCTCAGTGCTGCAGCCCCAAAACCCACCTGTGACCCCAGTGCCTGCCCGGCCTGCCCCGAGCCAGGACCTGGGGGCTGCTGCCCGCCATGCGCGCCAGCCTGTGCCTGCCCACCCTACCTGCAGGACGACTGCGAGATGCAAGGCTTCAGTGACGGACATGTCCCCACCGGCAGCTCCTTCTACATCGACTTCGCCCGCAAGCTGTGCACTTGCCAGCCCAGAGGGGACATCACCTGCAGCTCGCGCTGTGAACCCGTGCCTGCTTCCTGCCAGGCTGTGGGCAGCCCAGTGGCCGATGGCTGTCCCCGCTGTGTCTGCTATGATGAGGAGGAGGTGGCGGTGCTCGCTGGCTCCGAGGTGCCCCGAGGTGGCCAGCTCTGCATCTGCCCTCCCCAGGGTGGCCAAATGCAGTGCAGTGATGGGGGTGAGGCATGAGCTGCTCCAAGGGCAGTGGGACTGGAGGCTTGCAGGGAGTGGGAGGCCTTCTGCTCCTTGGGGGCTCTTCATTGGAATGCATTTGAGGCCTCAAACTGTCCCATCATGTGGGGAGATGCTGTGCTGTTGCATCTAAGCATCTTCTTGCTGGCAGGATTTGTTGCCTGGTGGTGGGCAGAGAGGTTGGATTGGTTGCTGATGGCACTGCAATGAACCAAACTGCAGCTATTTATTTATTTGTGAGATGATTGTGCTTTTGTGCGTGTCTATGTTTATATAGTGTGTGGATAAGTGTGTCTTAAGTAAGTCAACAGATTGGAGACAAGCTCTCCCCTTCCCGCTGCTGGAGACAGTAGAATGCGCGCTCTGAATGCTCTGAAGTGTGCATTTGTATATATTTATATCCTTACATATATATGCAGGGAAACTGTAATCAAGCAGAGCTCCATCAGGCTGATGCATTAACAAATGTCAGCTATGTTCATGGGGTTGAATAAAATCAGTGTTACCAATGAATGTGTGGAAGCTTTACTGGTAAAACATGCATTAGTCACTTGTGCCCCAGATAGGCCTGAAGCACGCAGTGTGCCTCTTATTGTCCTCTCTACTGCTGGGCACCCGCTGATGCTGTTTGACTGCAAATGGCAATCAGAGGGGGAGACTCAAGCAAAGGGTTGGAGAAAAGTTCACTGAATCATAAAATCATAGAATCATTAAGGTTGGAAAAGACCCCTAAAATGACCCAGTCCAACCATCAGCCCACCCCCACCATGCCCACCGCCCTTGTCCCTCAGTGCCACATCCACACAGCTCTTGAACTCTTCTAGAGATGGTGACTCCACCAGCTCCCTGGGCAGCTTGTTCAGTGCCTCACCACTCTTTCTGAGAAGAAATTTCTTCTAATATCCAACCTGAATGTTGGAGGAGGAAGCAACAACATTTACTTTTAAGAATATTTTCCCTGCTGCTTGGCTGTGGAGATGGGGGAAGCAAGGGAGCAGAGAGGGAGGGGATGCCTTTATCCCCAGCTCTCTCCAGGTGCCATTCCCTGGGTGGTGGTTGGCAGCTGCAGCAGCAGACAGGGACTGCAAAGTTCCCACTGCTCATTTTGCTCAAGAACACAGTAAAGCCAAGGGCTGGGTGAGATGAGGAGATGAGACAGCTGTCAGCAATTTTTGTGCTGCTTGCTTTGCTGCTCAAAGTTGAGAAATGCGTCACAACGATGAACAAAGTTAGAAAATAACGGCTCTTGCTTTCCAGTGGTTTTCTGAGGTAGGTGTTGTGAGAGAAGGTAGAAGGTAATGCTCAGAAGTGCTGAAACTCACACTTAGCATGAATCATGCAGTGGTCTACACATGCCTCTTCCCCTACTGATTATACTGCAACTAAGCCATGGGAAGGGTGACAGAAATGAATGTGTTTAAGGCGTAAGAGCAGACCCTGCCAGCAACTAACATTGAAGGGTAAAAACAGAAAGCCAAGGCATGCGGGCTCCTACAAAGAGCTGGGAAGAGCTATCTGGGTCCATCTGGCCCAACCCCAGCTCCAGCAGGGATACCCAGAGTGGGGTGCCCAAGCCCATGTCCTATTGGGTTTTGAAGGTCTCCAAGGAGGAGATCCCACAGGCTCTGGGCAGCCTGTGCCAGGGCTCTGTCATCTGCACAGCACAGCAGAGCTGCCTGGTGCTCAGAGAAGAACCCCGCGCTCCAGTTTGTGCCCATGGCCTCCTGTTGTGGGTTTGGGCACCCCTCAAAGAAGCCTGGCTCTGTTCTCTTTGCACCCTCCCTTCAGTATTTATAGGCACTCATCAGAGTGCCTATCAGGTCTCATCAGAGACCCCCTAACTAAGCCGCCTCATCCCCAGGCAGAGCAGCCCCAGCTCTCTCAGCCTCTCTTCACAGGAGAGGTGCTCCAGTCCCTCCATCACCTTGGTGGCCTTTGCTGGACTCTCTCTGGTATGTCTGTGTCCCTCCCATGTTGGGCTCCTGCAACAAGAGAGAAATGGGCACAGTGAAGAGAGTCTCCTTACTTCAAGCCCTCCTTCAGAGCAGTGTAGAGCAAATTGTTTAGAGCCATGAGCTCTCTGCACCCTCTGAGGAGGGTGCTTGCCTGCTGAGCTTTGCTTATCCTTCGCCTGGCTCCTTATCTGCCCCTCCTGTGTGACCGATAACCTTTCCAAAGAAGAGGCCGATGACAGGCTGAGTAATGCTGTTTGTGTGTGAATGCTTCCTGTGCAAACACCGGGGTCAGCAGGGGAACAAAGAGCCACCATCTTCAGACAGCTGTGGCAAAATGAGTACTGAGGATTGCAGCCCTTGAAAAGAATTGATTTAACATATAATGAAATCAAGTCTGTGGGGTTTGTTTGTGTTATCAGCGTCCTGTGACTTTATAAAAGCTCATTACTGCCACTATTTGTGGAACCAGTGGGGCTTTCCTTCACCACATGACAATGATTCACCCAGGAATGCATTTTGGGCCTATGTCTTTTTAGTATGCCTGCACGCTGCCTGCCTCATGAAGCTGTAAGACACCAGGAAAGTATTCATGCCTGAAAGCCCATGAGGAGGTGTTCCCAGAGCCCTCTGTTTTCCAGGCTGAGCAAGCCCTGCTCCCTCAGCCTGTCTTTGTAGGAGAGGTGCTCCATCCCTTTGAGCATCTTTGTGGCACAACCAGGTGCCAAGAAGCTGAAGTACTTACCCAGGTCCTTCCTCCACCTTATCAGGTACCCTGGACTGCATCAACAGAAGGCCGGCCAGCAGGGAGAGGGAGAGGATTGTCTCCCTCTGCTCTGCCCTCGTGAGGCCCCACCTGGAGTACTGCATCCAGGCCTGGGGTCCCCAGCACAGGAGGGATGTGGAGCTCTTTGAGTGGGCCCAGAGGAAGGCACAAAGATGCTCAGAGGGCTGGAGCACCTCTCCTGTGGAGACAGGCTGAGAGAGCTGGGCTTAGCCAGCCTGGAGAAGAGAAGGCTGCTGGGAGACCTCACTGTGGCCTTCCAGTACTTGCATAAAGTAAGTACAGTACATGCATAAAAAACTGCATATACGTGATCAAAATTACATTCATTTTGGAAAATAATGTACAGATTATTTAAGTGCTAAAGTTTATTTTTAACACTTAAAGACTTAGCTTTAACATTGTGCATCTAAGCTAGCAACTGCCTATTTTTATTTATTAGCTCACTACTGCATTCATAGTAACATCCACAATTGATTTCTGTGAAGTTGTTGGGCTTTTTCCAGCAATTCTCGTTTTGTATCCCATAGGGATGTGGTGTGTTGATTCAACACCATCCACAGCTGTAAAGCCCAGGAAATGTCAGAGATGAGTAATCAAAGATTAATTGGCACACACTTTCAGATAAAGCACCAGAGGAAGAACAGGAATACAAAAATCATTGTTTGAAAGCAGAATGAAGGATTTTAGAGTAAAATTACAATCTGAGTTGCTGCATGTAAAAATGAGTCAGGAGCAATGTTTCCCCCCAGCACCTGAAAACACCTGCAATGCCTTTTCAGCATTTATTAGCTAGCAAATGTTAACCCAGTTCCTTAAAATCTCTGGAGTTTTGCAATTTGGAGTTTACTTGGTGACAATACTTAAAATCTTCCATGTTTTCATGATTTACATATATATGTATACACACATAGGAAGCTCCAAAAGTAATGCTTCCTATTTTATCACGTTGTCCCACAAAGTCAGAGGTGGACATTGGTGGTATGGCAGTAGAGAATGAACCTTCCCACCAATATCCCGTTGCAAGTTGTTGCCATGTGACAGATGGCAGCAGAGGGGCAGTCTGACACAGTGGCGTCTGACACAGAAGTGCAAATAAAGCAAAAGTGTGTCACTGAATTCCTACATGTGAAAAAAAATGGCACCCACTGACATTCATCACCTCTTGCTGAACACTGATGGAGATCACACAGTGGACATGAGCACGGTGAGGGGTGGGTGGTGCGTTTCAGCAGTGGTGACAGCAATGTGAAAGACAAGTCACATTTTGGATGGCCATGCACAGCTGTCACAACATGAAATGAAGAGCATCTCGGCCAGCTCCTCCATGTGAATCAGTGGATTACAACAAGGGAACTGCATACAGAGGTGAATATCAGCTTCAGTGCATTAGAAATGGTGGCAACATTGGAATATTGCAAAGTGTGCATGAAGTGGGTCCCACAAATGTTCATACAGGAGTGGACAGAATACATATGAAAGTTTGTCAGGACTTACTGAACCAATATGAAGCTGAAGGCGACAGTTTCCTGGATCACATCATTACCAGTGATGAGATGTGGTGTTACCACTATGAGCTAGAGTCAAAATGGCAGTCCATGGAGTCATGACATGTGAATTCCCCACTGAAGACAAAGTGATGTGCACTGTCTTTTGGGATTGGAAAGGGGTGATCCTTCTGGATTTTCTGGAACCCAGACAAACCATCAGCTCTGACTGCTACATTGTGGTGCTGACTGAACTGAAGGCTCAAACTTCCAGTCAGGCTAAAGAAGACAAGCTTTCTCTTGCAACACAATAACACCAGGTCCCACACTAGTTTGAAGACTGTGGAGCACGTTGCCAATCTTGGCTGGACTGTCCTGCCACACCCAACATGTTGTCTGGATCTGGCACCTTCTGACTTCCATCTGTTTGGGCCAATGGAAGCTGGATAGTGCAGACAATGTTTTCCTTGCAACAACACCATTATAGTAGCTGTGAAACAGGGGGTCACCTTTGCTGGTGCAGATTTTTATGAGTGCAGCATGCAGGCTCTTGTTCATTGCTGGTGAAAATGCATAGCTAGTGGTGGTGGCTATGTTGAAAAATAATGTTGTGTAGCTGAGATTTTGCTCTATCAGTTTTACTGCACTCTTTGCATCTGTTGTAGTTTCCATGGAAATAAATAGGGGGCATTGCTTTCAGAATGACCTACATGCGTGTATAAAAGTACAGATATATATATATATATATAAATCACAGACAAAAATACACTGAGACACCAATAACAGAAATACTCTCTTGCTTTTCTTTCTGGCATTAATTTGGATCTTACCCATGGGAACATATGTACTCCTCTGTGTCTTTGAAAAATCAGCACCTGCACAGTACTGGAGGATGCTGCTTGTGGAATCACACCTATAATTAGGTCCCCACTGAAAGAGCGATCCAAATCTGAATGATGAAACAAGCTTATAAAGTCAGAACTCTATTAACAAAGGTAACTTGATGGACATTAAAATGTTGCAGAGTCTCTGCACGTGGTAGCTCTCAATGAGAGGTTGAAGGGGAGTGGGAGGCACAGGAAAAATAGCAAGTAAGTGAATCACTGATTTCTTCTTGATATGATCCATATAATTTTCACTGCTACTGAAAATCTAATCTTAAAAAAAAATGTTGGATCTTAATGAAAATTGTCTCTGAATTAAATTTTATTACAATATTTACATTGATTGTATGCACTGGGTTCAATGATAAATTAGCAAAAGACATGCTGGGAATGCTGGCCAGGAGTAGGGCTAAGGGCCAAATCTTCTGCCCTGTGGTGCTGCTGCTAACGTAAGAGTTGAGAGGCCAACAGAAAAGATAAATATCCAGAGGAGTTCTTCCCCAGTTACTTCCATAAGCTTCAGATCACATCTTAGTTGCATTGGAAAGACAAATGAAGCCTGATGTATGAAGATCACACACATGTATGAAGATGACATTGTAGCAGGGCATGGGAATGGTGGTTTGTTAGTCCACTCTGGTTTTAAAATGTATATGTATATATATATATATATATACACATTTAAATATACTACAGGCTTGATGCTGTGTATCTTGCACACTCTGAAGTTGCATGAATTTAAATATGGACTTGGAATAAATAAGGCACGGTGCCCCAGCCTTGTCAGGTACTTTTTGCAGAGCCCTCACTTTACAGTGAGTGCGTGGAGCATTGAAGATACTGCTGTTTTTCTGCAGAAGGGTATTTAGAAACAACCCTAAGTTGGATGATAACGATTACCACTTTATAAACAGGTGCCCCGAAACAGCACACAGGCTAATCACTTACGCTTATGATTACGCTTCCAATCCCTGCAATACCTTCTTAAAGAAGGGGATTCATCTTCCAGGGGCCTTTGAGACCAACAGACTAGGAACATGCTATTTGGGCCATAATTTAGGTGAAAGAATCTGCTTTGGAGTCTGTATGGTTTTGTTTCGGTCTCTATAAGGAAAAAATTGGTCCCCAGGAAGAGCTGAGTTGAAACTCTTTCCAACTCTGACACCACTACATGCAGGCATCCTTTTAATACCAAAGAACTGACTTGATCTTTAATGCCTTTTCCAACCTGAGCAATTCTATGATTCTATGATAATACGCCTGTGTCTAGAACATGTACTGTTCAGTTAATCACACATTAACACTTTAAAAACAAAATATGGTCCAAAACACCTTGGGAACATGTTCTGGACTGAGTAGATAGCTGTAAAAAGATCACTTTGAAAACAGTCCATTATGCTTTAGAAGTGCACGTTCTTTTGAGTAGAAGGACATCTGTTATAGAGGTGATCAGAAGGCTGATGGTCACCTGAGCCGTTTCAACACGGCCTGTGAGATGCCCAGGAGCCTTTGAAGGTGCCCACATCCTGCAGTGACCTCCATCCAGCTGCCACATGAGGGGATATATGTTAGCCAGCAGGGCACAGCTGCTGCTGAGCTGGACTTGACATGGAATGAGTCTGAGTTCCATGCTAAGGAGGAGCTGCTATCTAATCATACATAGACTGCTCATTTCCTGATTCTGACCTAGTGGAAAATCCTAATTTCAGAAACGCACTATAGTTTACCCTGCTAAACAAGTCAGCACATGGGTCTTGCACCAACGAGTTATTTCCCAATAAATCATTACCATATATGCTTGGAACCATTATTGAAAGTTTGATGTCCATGCCATTTTTAATTAACAATTTTGAAACAACAACAAAAATAAACCCCAAAGTCACACACGTTATGGACTATTTATCTGCTATTTCTTTCTTTCATCAAAGCTGCTCCTGCATTACAAAAGCGTAATAAAAATCCCCATACTGTTGGGGACTAGTAGACATTTTTTCTTCATTTGCATAAACAAGAAAACCCAAACAAACAGAAGCCCAAGACCATCCATCCCTGCCCCAAAAATGGTTAAAAGTTTGAAACTTAGCTCAAGATTTCTCAAAAAAAACCCCAAACCAACATGTCTTTCAGCCAAACAATACTGCTAAAGTAATGTGAGCGCTTTGCTTTAAAAATGTGCTTTTTCAGTTCACAGAGAGCAGCAGACCAAAAATAAGTTGTCCATGAAGCACGTTCTGATTTTTAACTATCCTTTGATGGATGGGTTGCTTCAAAAATTGCTTAACAAGTAAGGGGAGAAAAAAAGTTACAGGCCCACATTTCAAAGACTGTCAGCTGTATAGACCAAATATTGCTAACTCACTGGAAGCTTTACGGGCCACTTCTGTCATGATCTGAAACACATGATTCAATTAACGCAAGGTACATATCTTTGTAGTAGTTGACAAGGTTGATAACAAGGTTAACAAGCATTTCACCATTTTCTTGCACGTTCCTTTTCTCTGGCAAAAACAGCTGTGATCACTCAGCAGGTCCTAAATAACCAAGTCACAGAAAACAAATAAACAAAGAATCCATTTTATATTTCCATGTGACAAGAATGAACAAATAACATGATTTGGGCAATCTCTTAAGAGCGTGTTAGTGCCAAATTCACTATGCATTACACTGGACGAACAAGTTGCTGTAGGACTTAAACAACCCAGAGCCTATTTGAAAGAGCTCAGCAAGCCAAGAAAGGCATGTGTGGAATCCAGACTGGGGGTGAGTCTGGCAAAGCCAACTGCTCTCCTCCAGCTGTGCCAAGCAAAGAGCTGAGGGTACTCAACACAAGGTCAATTACTCCATTATTTGCATACTACAGTTCAACTTGCATTGTCATGGATATGCTCTGTCCTTAGGAGGCAGTGACAGTTTGAATTTATTCTTAGGAAACCAAAACATTTCACTTAATTGTTCAACATGCGAGATTTTCATGAGAGAATGAAATTTAGTTACATTTCCAACAGGATTCCAGAGCTACGTGGTTTTTTTTTTTTGCATATTCAACCCTCAGAACCAAGCTGAACATAAGGGTGAAAAGTTTAAAAGATAAACCCAAGTTAACAGAAGCCAGAAGACAACAACAGTATAGCACCTGAAAATGGAAGAGTCACACAACATGTTTTTGACATTCATGTCTTGCATAGACAAATGCTTATTCATTTTCTTCCCCCAGACAACTCTGCTTCAGAAAATAAACCTTAAATCAACTTTAATTACAGTTAAATGCATGTGTTTCTGTTTTTCAAAATACATTATTTTATTTCCTTGTTAACTGCTACAAGTCTAATAGTTTTAAGAAACTATCATCCCTTGGAAAGACTGTTGCACCCTTTTGGGCTGTCAAGTTCATAAAGTCCAGAAGCTGAACTGCCTTCTAATTCTTTTTCCACGTGATTAGAGAAACAAATCAATTCATGATTCACACATTAGGTCTCTACACCAGAAGAAGGTCCATAAACCTGAAACTACTTTTACAGCATAGAAAACGGGACCTCTAGCCCTTCACAGCAGGTCTGTCTTCTGGCTGTATTCTGACATGAAACAACATGTGGCACACACCAGGTCCACACGAAGTTCTTCCCTTCCAACCCCTTCACCCATGCACTGGCTTCCACTGGGAGAAAACTTTGTCGTGTAGCAGAAGCTTGGAAGGTTCTCCAAGAGGTTCCTAATCAGGATCAGGGACCGATAGAGGGAAGCAATTCTTACACAGGCAAATACAGCCCTTAAGGAGTTTCCCTGAGGTCAGCAGGACTCCAATATAACCCAATACCCAGATCTGGGGAAGTCTCTGCAGTGCCAGAGCCATGCCTATCGATTCTGAATGTTTTCCAGTATGATGATTATTTTTGTTTTATTTTTGGAACAGTCATTTAAAGTATATATGCTAACCAATTTGAATTTGTTTACCAAATGCAGTGCTTCTAAAATTGAAGAGTAATGGGAAATCCAGAGGGACCTAGACAGGCTGGAGAAGTAGGCCCATGTGAATCTAATGAGGTTCAACAAGGCCAAGTGCAAGGTGTTGAGCTTAGGCCAGGGTAATCCCAGGTGTTAATACAGACTGGGCAAAGAACCCCTTGAGAGCAGCCCTGCAGAGAAGGACCTGAAGGTCCTGGTGGACGAGAAGTTGGACATGAGCCAGCAGGCCAACTGTGTTCTGGGTTGCATTAAAAAAGGGGAGGCCAGCAAGGAGAGGGAGGTGATTGTCCCCCTCTACTCAGCTCTTGTGAGGCCCCATCTGGAGTACTGCGTCCAGGCCTGGGGACCCCAGTACAGGAAGGACATGGAGCTCTTGGAGTGGGTCCAGAGGAGGGCCACTAAGATGAGCAGAGGGCTGGAGCACCTCTCATATGAAGAAAGGTTGACAGAACTAGGCTTGTTTAGCTTAGAGAAGAGAAGGCTCCGGGGAGACCTCATTGTGGCCTTCCAGTATACAAAGGGAGCATATGAACAGGAGGGGGTACAAGGGTACAACTGTTTACAAGGGTGGATAGTGATAGGACAAGGGGGAATGGTTTTAAACGGAGACAGGGGAGGTTTAGGTTAGATATTAGGAGGAAGTTTTTCACGCAGAGGGTGGTGACGCACTGGAACAGGTTGCCCAAGGAGGTTGTGGATGCCCCATCCCTGGAGGGGATCAAGACCAGGCTGGATGTGGCTCTGGGCAGCCTGGTCTTGCGGTTGGCGACCCTGCACATAGCAGGGGGGTTGAAACCAGATGATCTTTGAGGTCCTTTTCAACCCAGGCCATTCTATGATTCTATGATTATGAAATCTGTTTACTTATCACAGAAGTCTTGGGACAAGTGGTCTAAAACCTCTTGTTTTGTGTTAATGATCTAGATTACATTGGAAAAGATTATAAGTTTCAATAATCATGATTGCAGAAGAATATCAGTGATTTAAAATAAGAAAACAAAACAAGTGAGCTCTTCTGTTGCCTACAAATTGGGGACAGGGGATTATTATACATGGGTTTAATGTCAGGTTCCCTATAAAGACTTTGTAAATAACTGTCTAATGTAAACATACACTTTTCCTGAATAGCGATGCTTTGTTTAAACCAGCAATCTTACACATAAACAAAAAAGGAAGAACACGACTTTTTTTTGCCCCTAAATTGTGGGGAAAAAACCAAAAACAAACCAAAAACAACAACAAAAAAACCCATGCACTTCTATGCAGCTCGTACCTACTACAGAATTCTCACCAAATTAAAAAACAGAGTTCCAGTTCCACATGTTCAGTAATACCTTTGATTATATCGGTAAACCTTTTTTGTTCTAATAATTAACTGTTCCTGTTTCTAATTTGACAACAGAACTATTCCATGTTCTCCTTTCATAGGGGCTTCTGTCAGTTTCACTTTCCGGGTATTTATACAAAGAGAAGATCACAGTACTCTCAGGAGAAAAACTGCGAGGAGTGAGGTGCGTGTGAGGAGAGAGGAATGGAGAAGCCAAGCTGGTAACGTTTTCTTTCTGAAAAAATAAGCTTTCAGAAGTTTGCAAGCCCCAATGCCTATTTTCAACTGGGTTCAAAATGGCAGATGAACTGTACATATTCCAGCCAGCTGTACAGATACTAAATCATTTTAATAGTCTTCAAAAAAATAATAGGAAAAAAAAAGAGCTTAGTTCTGCTTTAGTTCACCCTTCTCCTTTCACTGCTGGCTAATCACTGCCCTCCCAGGTCCACTGCTGTGCTGTTTCCTGACCTGCCTCGAGAAGCCGGCGGGGAAAGCTCTGCTGGTAGACCTGGGGGAGCAACAACTTGTCATGGAGGGGAAGGAGACAGTGAGAAATGGTTTGTTCTTCTAGCACAAAATTTCCTTCTTGGCCAATTTGGAAGAACAGATTTTACCATGGCCCTGTACGCACTGAGAAGTCATTATTCATCTGCCTACGTGCTACAACTACAAAGATTAGAGCCATCATTAAATATGAACAAGGGTAGCTGAATAATCCCCTCACAGAAACCAAAAGCATAGCCAGTTACATAAAGGGAAGTGCTTATGGAGTTAAAACAAAGACAACTAAGAACAGCAGAATGTGCCTCTCGGTTCTAGTTTTCCCTGGCATCCTTTATAGGAGCAGTAGGTCGAACGTTTCCAGAGGAGCATGATTTGTACATGATAGCAGTCTTTTAGAATATTTTGGGGTTCAAACGGATTTGACAGTAGCTTTGGGGATAGTCATGCTATCTTTCGTCAGCCATTTGCTATGCCCTTTAACAAATGCGGTGCACAAGCAGCAAAGCAGAGAACTTAAGAAAACCAAAATTGTTTAGAAGATATCACTCCAGCTGCAGCAGATCATTACAGGATTTGAACCCTGAAGCAAAATCCTCAGCCAGGAATAAATGAAAGCTATTGCAGAAACATCACTAGTGTCAATTAAGTCCCAACATCAGTTTTTCAAACAGCTACCAATCGCTTAGACTTAGTATTACTGTACATGTATGTGTACCAGCGATCCTGGCATTTCTTTCTCAAATTTTTCTTCATACCAATTTAAACTTGCCTTGTAATGCAGTCTTTAAAGACCTACTTCCAAGCATTTAAGCATATAAAAAAGTACATGCTTTAATCCCACAGAAATCAATGGGACCTAAAGCACATGCCTGAGTATTTTGGAAAGCAGAAATTAAGTACTCAAATATTTGCAGAGAGTTCTGCTCAAACATGGTGTTTGAAGATTCTGCAAGCTAACATCCTTTTCCTTGTCATGTTAGAAATGCAACTAGATCTGGTCTTAATGAGAAGAGATTTCTGGCTTTGATCTAACCCAACACAGGGACAGAGGGATGGGGTTAAAAAGAGAACATCGATCATACCATGACTCTTGGAGTCTGTTATTTGAAATACAAAGTTCTGAAAGTAAGTGTTCATGGATAAACAGAGACTCCAAGCTTTGGAAGGGGGAGAGAGGGACGGGGTGAAATTAATTGTTACCACAAAACATATTTTCATCACTAGTTCTTCATTTTTAAATGACATACAAGGATCTTCTACTCTAATAAAGCCTGCTGTATACTCCGGTGGCGACCTTCAGATTTGAAGAAATTTTATATAAACCCATAAATTATTTCTTTTTGTAGTGGGGGAAAATATTTTCAAAGCAATGGAGCGATAGCAAAATTCATAATGGTACAGTACACAACTTTTAACTTCTCAGAATCAGGTCTACAAACTATAAACTCTTAAATTTCTCTGATAACTGGAAACGTTGTGGGTATTTGAATTTACTTACCTGAATATTCATTTAGCAAATATCTTCAGATACAAGTCTAGACGCAGAGTTCATGTAATTTGAATATTACACATAATATAAATCAACGTTTGACAATATCAAAACCCCATCCAACAGTGGGCCCTTCTTATGCTATTATCAAATATATGTTTACTCTATCACTGTGGGATAGCTGAGAATCATAGAGTGCTAGCGTAGGCTTGTTTATTAAATTTGGTCAGTTTTCAGACCTTCCAAATAGGAATACTAAACATTTATTTTTCCCCTCTGGAAACTTTTTTTTGTTTTTAAACTCCTGCATAATACAGTTGTCATCCCAATTCCTAATGAATTTATAAAAATATTTTTTATCCAATAATCCCGGTAAGGTAAAAATAGGAGTTTTTATAGCAAATGATAAACAGGCTCATGGACTATGAGAGAAACTAAACTTATTTAAGTTGCCATACATTCGCTACTGAATCACACATCACCTTTTTCTTTTTGTGTGTGTTGCTGTCCACCTCAGACTAGCAGTTTTTAAGGTGCAGAAGCATCTTTCAAATATACGCATCGAACTTAACGATCAAGTTCCTCACATGCTTTAAATTTACATCACCTGCCCATCAAGAGCTGAGTTAAATAACAGCACTAATTGAAACTGCATAATTTTTTAGAAATGGCAGCACTTCCAATTCAGAGAATAAAGGGGTGCTTACGTGGTTCTTTATATTACTAGATAAAATTTTCTAGAATAAGAAAATGAAATGAAAAAAAAAAAACCACATTTGAAAGAAGTTGCTGCACCTGCAAAAACACTCTTTAAGCTTACTATGAAATACAAAAAAGTGCACCCTTCTATATCTACATATAAAACATATTAGAAATAAAACTTGTGTAAAATGTTTGCTGTGCAAACTATAAAAACAGTCAGTCAGTCCATTCTTTTTCCTAAGCGTTGTGTCACACTCTCATGCTTCCTACTGCAAAGAATCGCTGTTATCCAAAACCAGCCCACTGATATTTGTCGTTGAGAGATCTCCTCCGTCGTCTTCACCGCTGTCTACAGACTCATCCTCACTTTGCCCCGCCATCATAACTTGCTGAACGGCCAATGTAGCACCATCGGATGACAAGGACTGGAGGCTGTCTACATTCATGTTTACCGGAGCTGTAATTGTTACGACAGCACCTGGAGAAGCACAATCATAGAATTTTAGCTTCTTTCTTGGTTTCTCAGGTTAAGCAAGACATATTTGTATGTAGGACAGTTTGTTTGTGATCAACAGGAAGAAAATCTAAGGAATTAAATTAAAACAAAAGCTAAATAACTTGTCAGACACTTAAATGTTAGGAAATGGCAGAATTTTGTTGGTCTAGAATCTTAAACTCATCTGTGTTGTGGATACTCATTACAGAATTCTCCAATCAAGTAATCACAAGATCATTTCTGTAAAGTACTCCAGCTTAATCCATTGCAGAAAAATTGGAGTGTTCATAGAGAAAACGTGACTTAAATGGATAAAGCTGTTGTCAAACCCAGCAGAAGCTGAGGAAAAAAGTTGCTAAAACATTGCAATGAATAAAGCAGCAGGCTCCAGGAATGCAAGGATTGTCCTGAGATTAAAACAGTTAGATTCAATTTAAGAAAGTGAAGTATTATTTGATCTGATGCTAAGGAAGTTACTGCAGTCGCATTTTTGGACATTATTCTATTTCTCTTCTTCACAATGATCAATTTGAAACACCTGAAGCATATATAAAAGTGTAGATGCTCTAGCAATGGTGAAAGGAATGTGAACAGGATGGAGAGTTGTGAAGCTGAAAGCACAGTCCAGTACTTCTAATCAAACAGAATGTGGCTTGCGTGTATACACATACTGAGAGAATTTATTTGCATGCCAACCTTCCTCCTACTGTTTCCTAACTTCCGAAATAAAAGCAGTCTCACTGCATCTATTCCAATAAAATATTCCTCCCCAAAAAATAAACTGAAGGTGAAAAAATGACATTTTTGTTATGTTTTTCCAGATTAAGAAGAGTCATGCTGAAATATCAAGGAGTTTTTCTACCAGATGTATCAAACCCTCCATTTCTCTGTTATAGAGGAATTAACTTTGCTTTCTCTGTTCTAACCAGTTCTCCTTACCATCTGACATCGTGAGCTCATTAGATTGCTGCTGAGCAACTCCTGATGCAATGGAGTCAGGCCAGAACCTCTGAACCGGTCTGTTCTGAGCTGTTTTCTTCTTTGTTTTTGGAGTTTCAGAACAACTGGAATCCAGCATTGGCTGAAGAATTCGTCTTCTAGCATTGATAAACCTAAACACAATCAATGGTAAGAAGTACTTATGAGCTGAAGGTAGTTAATATTCTGTCTCTTGGATTCTGCAGAGTATGCAGTAGGAAAAAAAACACAAGTATAAAAGCTGCAAAGCATCATTTCTCCCTTCCAGCTCAGTCTCACATTCTTTTTAGCATGTAAAACTAGAACTCCTAGAATACTGACATCCTTCAATATTAGCAAACTAGCTAAGCAAGTACTCCTCTCATTTTGCTGCCAACAGTGCTCCCCTCCAAAAAACCTCACCAATAAAAATTCTCCAGACAGCATGACAAATGTACATTTCCAGATCTTATTATAAACTAAGCACCAGAAAAGTTGTTGACAGTACCATTCAGAAAGCTGACACTCCTCTTATTAGGGCTCACCTAAATTGTATCCGTCTAACCTAGTTTGTTTGGTCTGGTTTCATTTACTTCATTAAGCTCCTGCCTGCTTTAATTATTTGAAATGCTCACAGGCTTTTCCAGGCCTGGTTCCTGATCCAGGAGACAATGCTAAACACATTTTTCAGAAGGAAGTAGAGTGGAGCTGTCAGATTCACACAGCGTAATGCAATGGCTTGTAGAGACATCAGCCAAATCTCAGTACCATGGAGCTCTGTTATTGCCACACCATGAGAACAGTTATACTGATGCACTTACGGAGCCACTGCACTGCCACTATATCTTGTGTATTTCCCCACCGAACCCTTGTGCAGTCACAGAGGCAGCACCATTTGGAAATCTGAGGAAGATCACTGCAGTGATTTTAGGAACACAATACCACGAGTAGAGTAGGATGCACGCTGGCACCCTCACTCCTCTTCTGCAAGACCAGGTTTCTCACCTTAAACCTGTAGCGCACTTAAGACATACTACATGAGCTGAACTGCAGTGGTTGAGATACTGACACCTTCCATTTGGACACCATTGTTTAGCGACTGTGTCATTTGGCAGAAGAGCAGAATGAAGATCTGTTGACAGTAACAAACTGTAAAATATGCAGCCATAATTACACCGGGAACACTTTTCAGAGCCTCGGGTCACTAAATCCCTTGAACCTTGATTTTTTTTTTTTTTTTTACTTGCAGAAGAGATGCGAGTACTTCCATCTCTTCCAGCAAGAGAAGAGAGTTTAATTCTTACGGCTGCAAAGTTTTATGAAGTCCTTGTATAATTTAAGTGGCAGAAGGATATAAATAATATGCTCGTGTATCAGCGCATAATTCTTGTCCTTAAACATGTAGTGTAGAACAGTAAGCTCAACTCCACATATCCAAGCCATACTCTTAACTACTTCTCAATCTTGCAAGCACGTAGGGACAAAAACAGAGATTACGGAAGAGTTTTTGGTCTTACCAATTGTTAACCTGGAGTAGCGTAAGATTCGTTTGTGCTGCAATCTGTTTCTTCTCATCCTCTGTTGGATATGGATGCTACACAAGAGAAAAAAGCAAATAAGAAAGGCGTAAGCTTCTGTTTCATTTCCTCATCAAAAATAAGGACTCCTTTATTACAAGTGATTAAAGATGCTAGACTAAGGTCATCTAACTCGTTACGAACAAATTTAAGAAACATCCCAAACTTTTACAGATAAAAATCATTTAATAAAAGGTGCGTTACTATGCAAAACTGGTTTTATCCTTGAAAATATGCATTGTATCATTGAAGTGTTGATGTTTAATTCAGCAAAAGAGATTCTCATGGCTGAGTCTTTATTAAACAGCGTGATCTCTGGGCAACAAGCATGTGATAAGATCTGATTAGTTATGCTTTCTAAAGGCAATGTCATATGAGAGTACTGACAAGCCTTTTCTAGTTAAAATAACCTACTCTGAACTAAACGGATGAAAAGAGTGAAAAAGTGCTAAATAAGTTCACAGATGCTTTCCCAGCATCATTTGTCTGTTTTGAAATAGCTGCTAAATGACTAAAAATACCAATACATTAAACACTGCAATATCCTTCAAGAATAAATATTTATGCAAAGGCATGACTCGTACTGTAAGCAAGAGTATATAGCAACAAACTTGGTACGTATTGGAAGCATTGTTGAAAAGGGGGAAAGACAGAAAGCTTGAAATTCCTCTAAAACAGAAACAAACAAAAATCCCCTAAAAAAACCTCAGAACAATTTCTTTGTGTGCCATAGAGCAAGGCAGACAGAGCATTACATTCTCAACGCAATGAAATGAAGAAAGATCCCTTTTAACAACATTTATTGAGCTCGTGGGGTACAAATTTAACACGATTATTAAAATAATAATGACATCAACAGACATTAGGCTCTGTGGAACTGCTCCAAATGACTTCAGAAAAAACTGAACTGGGATTACACAAACAGTAAGTTCACCTTCCCTATGAAACAAAATTATAAAAGACCACATAGAGTTACTTAAAAATCTTTTGACTCCTGATCACGTTCAGTCCTTACCCCTATGTGCTGAAATAGCCAAGATCTCATCACATTTGTAGCGTGCTTGGGAAGAACTCCTCTTTTATTTTTTGATGAGCCATCATCTTGATGCAAGATGCCTAGATCTTGGTTTAATTGCAACTGAAGCTGTGTGTGCAATTTTAAAAGAAATAAGAAAGTTAGCATAGCAATAGCAATATTTTTCATTAATATAAGTTATTTGGAGAAGGAATAAAAGAGATTAGGAACTCTGATTCTAAAAAGCTACTTTATTTGAAGACTTACAATAGCAGCTCACCTACAATAGCATTCCAAAACATCTTCATTCGGGGAAAATGTGGTATCAGATTTCTATAGTTTTTGCATTATCTGGAACTTTTCTGTTTTAAGAATTACAACTGTTTTCAGGGTGTATATGTGATCTTGTCACACGAGCCAAATGATGATTTGCTGTAATTTAGAATAAAAACTCTCCGTGTACTTGATGTCAGGTTAACGATCTTCTGTGCTGATCCATGCAACGTCAGGGTTTTGGCTGACTTTTCACCCTACCAAGTCATTTGCACAAGTGAAGAGCAACTGAAAAACGCCATGCTGAATATATTCACTATGTACAAGCACAAGCAACTATGGAAGCTGTAAAATAGTAAAGATTTAGGTCTTAAGCAAAGGACTTAAAATTATAACACTAGAGTTGCAAACCGTGATATTTAAGGTCCTGCTAAATAAATTCATCTAAATTTTCAAGAAGTAGTAAGATATATGCAAAAGACTAGCAAGGGGAAAAGGTTCTGGCTACTGTCAAATTCTGAATTCACTTTACTACACTCTGTTCTCCTAAGATTTCAAATTTCTTTCACAGCTTTGCTTTCTTTTTCACTTCTACAGCTACATCAGATTGCCTGCACATTGGTTATTCGAACATCAGGTGATACGTTCTTAAGTGCTTAGGCAGAGATAATAAGAAACAGAATATAAATTGCATGAGAGATTGTGTTTCAGACAATTATAACTTATTCAAAATCAGGTTTTTCAAACAATAGGGAGCAGTTTCTTCAGGCCAGTCATTATGTCTACATCTGGTATGAAACAAGCTTTAAACGTCATTTCTGAACTAGGTTCAAGTCATCAAATTACAACGCGTATTTGGAGCATACTTTTATTTGCAAAACAACGTTTCACTTTTTAAGTGATCTGTCTGCATATGGAGGCTTTATAATGAAATTTCAATAGTTATCCACCAGTTTTTCTTGTCTACATACACAGCGCTGCGAAACAATGAGCATTTCAAGTGGTATTTCCTATAATTGAGGTACAGGCCCAAACCTATCCATTTTGCATGTTTTATGGCAAAATGCTCCTCAACATACATAAATTCTGGGATACATACAACTTCACAGTGTAAGTGGTTGCCATCTTAAGAAGACAAATTTCTGACAACAGCGCAGCACTATACAGCAGCATTCAAATCTATCCTGCCATAAACCCAGTTCAACAATTAGGAAAGCTATAATCCTTGGAAAATCACCTAGTATTTAATTTAGAGGGCTTTTTGTTTGGCTGGTTTTGTTTAATGCACATATAAGTACTTTTCTGTCATCAGTAAAGAAAGAAAAAAAGGGGAAAAATACATACATATTAAACAAGTATGAAGTATGATGTCCGATGTGGCAAGGCAGATCTGTTTGGGATATCATACCCTATTATAAAATTTGTAAATCCTATTATGTATTATATTTAAACCCAAACTCTGGAAAACAAAAGAGATTTATTTGAACCCAGGAAACAGTTCTGTGAAGCCCATGAAACACACCTGAGAATTCTGGATCCGAATAGTCCCAGGTGACAATGCTTGCGTCACCACTTGACCTTGTGGAGTGACCACAGTAACAGGCTGATATACTGTCCCTCCTTAAAAAACAAAACAAAACATTTTGGTAAGTAGAAGCCCCTAAATATTCTCTTTAAACATAGAAATGCATAATCACTGTAGACAATACCACAGTTCTGACAACATATCAATTATTTTAATATACCATAATCTATTCCAGCAGTCACATAAGATGCACGATGCAAAAGCCACACCAGTGTGTGTGGAGCGGTTCGGGGCCATCAGCTGGGTGGCACCCAGATATTTAGGTCAACTAAGCGTTCAAACACTACCTCCATATAGAAGTAGCACAACTACTTGGACCTGAAGGATTTCACAGACCCCGAGGGATAGTTCTAGACTGTGCAGAGCACGAGATGGCTACTAAGCGCAAAAACAATCCAGTCTCTTAAGACTTAGCTAGTGTTGCACAGAAAGATCTGTTAATATTGTACTTAAACTGTAACCTCCACTCACATACACATAACTGGTATACACAAAAATTAAATTGATATTCAGAAGCCATAAAGGCACTCGTACTAAACCAACAACTTTTAAGGTCTTAAAATTTAAACACATGAAGAAATACTTGTGTATTTTTTGTAACAACTATAAAAGAACCCATAATGAAGAGCAAGGTGCCAGTTTTTCTTTAGTTGTCATACCTGCTACTGTTGCCATAGTTACATTTCCCTGCTGCAATGCTGATGCTGGCACCATAATCCCTTGGGGACTGAGTGTGCCTGCAATGGCACTTGGCATTTGCTAGAAAAATAAAACAATTAGTTGGTTGAACTTTTTTTTTTTCAAGGAGATAAAGCAGCTTGTGTCATTTTGGCTCTAAAAATACATTTGGAGCTTAAACACGGCATTAGCTTCAAAGAGAGAGACTTCATTAGAAGTTAATCATTTACCTACATTAACTTTCTCATTATCACCCATCATTATCTTTGAAAACCTTCATGAATGCAACTGTTAGAAAAGACATTAAACTATCTGCAGTAATTACAGGAGAGAAATGATTCTAGGTATATAAATACTAAGAGAAAAAGTTTCCAAAGGCTCAAGGGATAAAGGACATATGAAACATGACATATGGATCCTTGATGCTCTTATTACAAGCATCAAAGCTTCAGAATTTTAGTTATTATCTTAATTCCTTCCCATTTCAAAATAATGTATTATGCATCCAAGATATCTAATATATTTTGTTCTGCTCAGGATAGTTCTTATTCAGTCCTGACCTTGCAAACCCTTATTCATACATCTTCAGGAATTTATAATTTCTATTGTTACCAAATGTAAAATTCAGTCCCTCCTGAGTCAACAGAAGTAAGGCTCTAACAGCCAGACAAAAATAATCATTAAAAGGCTTTTTCTTCAGTTTGATTTCAGACTCTCCTTTCCACACTTCCACATAAAGCCTAAGTAAAACAGTGAACTTCAGGAATCACTGGGGCTTTTTAAAAACAGATAGCTTCAAACACATTCATAAATCTGAGAAGGACCATCCCCTATGACATAGACTTAATTGTATTTGAAACATACCTGAGATTGCACAGGTGAATAAGGACTTCCAGGTTCTCCACTTAATAGAGTTTCACTGTTCATTTTTGTCTTCAGGCAGGCAATGTAGCGACTACAGAAGTCCTTGCAAAGCTCATTAACTTTTTCTAGCTCAAGCAGATGAATACGTAGAACTTGGATTGCTTTTACCATCTAGGGAGTGAATTGAAAGTAACTGTTAATTTAAAAAAATATTTCACTGTGAAATTTAAACAAACACTACTTTCCAGGAAGAAAGAGCATCCAGTTAATGGAGAGCAACTAACTGCTGAATGCTGAACTAGGCTTGTCAAGCTCTGATCATTACGCTCCTGAAATGGCAAAGGAATGTGTTTACATACAAATCTGTATCATTACCCTGCTTAAGTAATCTGTGATGTAGCGAAGAAAGAAAACACAACTACAACATAATCTTTGCCTCCGTGGCATGTCAGATTACTAACTGGACTCTGCCTTCCTAGAAGTTTGTCATTTTGCTCAGCAAAGCTTGAAGTAACAAAGCATTTTTACTGTCCTACAGCTTTGAAGTACCTGTGCATTTCTATGTCAAACACAAACAACTCTGGGGTAGAATCTCTTGAGTGAACAGACTGTTTCTGATATAGAATGAGAGAGCACTGAAACCAGCTGACAAATCCATGCTTACACAAAAATTAAAGAAGTAGAGGAGATATGTATGTTGTGAGAATACTTATGCTTACTGCAAGAAAAAGATTCCTAAGTTCGGGTAGCTAGTGGTATTTCATACAGCATAAAAATAGCATAGGTGATTGCAAGGGTCATGGCAGGAGATCAAAAGCTAAAATCAAATCCAGATGGCCTAAATTTTGATGATGCAGTAGGAAATCCTGGACATTCAATTACGCACATAACTTATTGGCAAAAAAACCTCCCTTTTCTTTTTATACAGCATGCCACCTCCAACATTTACTTGCTATGCTAGAACTCAAAGAAAAATATCCTTCCATTTTATTCATTTAAATAGATAGTAGCTTTGAAACATAATGCAAAGCTTGATTTTAGCATTATTTGGAAAAACACGTCATACATAAAGGGTCATGTATCCAGCTACAGCACTGAAGGCGATAACCAGAAACAACAGCCCACCAAGTTGTCCACTTATTTCTAAGTGAAGAGGCCAGCCAGGAGCTGAAGTAGCCTTTACTCAAAGCAACTGAAGGAGAACAAGGCAGGCACTTTTGGGTACACTTCCCTCTCCCTCACGATGACTTCAGCTTTCATTATGACAGGCATTTTTCCCGTGTTTTTTTTAAGTAGAAGATATTGCTGTTGTTTGACTGAGAAAACTGTATGTTAAAATAAACACAAGAATACTGGAATGATAACAAAGTAGGAAATCTTATCCCTACTAAGGGCTATAAATAAAAAAGAAATGCAACTTTAAAGCACGGCTGCAGAAAAAAAAAAAATCTGAGTTGTAGACTTGAAGCAATTAATTCAAATTAAAATCTGGTAACTCTGACGACCCTTGACACCAAAACCCTTTGAAATCCTAAATGCAGTGGCCCAGCACTGAGGTATACAAAACAGCGGTCTTCTAGAGCAGCCCTCAATGGTGGTGACCTTTAAAACTGCATTTAAGTACCTTTAAACACAATCAAGTTGAACGATGCAAATTTAACTAGATTTTAACACAAAACAGAGGTCATCTTTGCTTAAATATAGTCTGCTCCCTTTAGAATTCCTAATGATTGCCCTGTAGTGCTTCAATAACCAAACAGTTTCAGAGACCAAAAACCTGAATTATAAAATCACTTGCATGTTGTGGAACAACACAGATCACATATATTAGCCTTACACAGATTTTGTTGTTAGCCTCTTCCATCCTCCCTTTGCTAGGATGAAACCAAGGTAACAAAAATATGACTTTGGGCACATAATATTTGAGCGTATTCATGAAGAATTAGTTTTGCTTTGTAAGAAGCTTTTGTTGGTTGTTTCTTAAACCATTACACAAATTTATATTATTTATGTATCAGCATTTGCTTGCAGGAAAACAAAACAAAACTACATCTACCAAAATTAGAGTTGAAATTCAAGTTAATGGTCAGTTTCTAACGTGAAAATTAAACTCATATCAAAACTAAGCATAAACCAAGGATTAAGTAACAGCCAGATTTCTACAGACTCTCCCATAGTCAATGCTACTTTTACAGGAAGCTGTGCTACTGTGGTTAGAAAAGCAAATAAAATTTGTAAATATACCATGCATGTCACAGTAACTGTGGCCATATGGCTCGTTGTGGCCCACGGCATGGGTGGACTAAGTGAAATCTGCTGACTGAAGCTCACATTATCCTTGAAAATAAAACAAAATAAAAACTGCAGTAGCAATACTTTATTCCACCCCTTTTTTTTTTATTTTATTTTTTAGAATTATAGCTTAGAAGTCTACAAAAAAAACATGTCTTTGTTATTTAGTCCTACTGAACAGAATCTGCCACACAACTACCCAATTTTATAAACCACGATTCAGCCTTTTCAGCTCTAAGAAATAAACCTGGAGCATCACTTCAAAGAAACACAGAAAGACATAAGTAACCATAGGGATATTGTTGGTATTACTGTATATAAATAAAAGTAAACTATGTTCACATATAAATATATTCCTTCTGGAGATGTCTTTAGCCCTAAAATTCTTTGAATCATGCCTTTGTCCTATCTTTTCAGTGCCTTGAGCATAGGGTACAAAGGAGCACACAATACGCTATGCAGCATGCTAGTCATAATCCCCAGCTCACCTTTGTTCAGTTAAAATGCACACCCATGATATTTTATGGACCTCAAGGGACACAACACATGCACATAGCAAAAATGTAAGCGGACAACACATCTTAAAAATTCTGGTATAATGATAAGTAATCTTCTCATTTCAAAAGCAACTTAAATACATCCATTCACTGTTCATCTACCTCCCCAAGCAAATTCCCACATGGGGCCTTCGGTCTTCAGGGGAGGAACACAAAGTGAGAGAAGGGACATTCGGTCTTCACTTCTTTTGTTTTTATAACCTCTCTTGCCTATTGAATCCACAGCTGTGAGATCAGAGGTCTGAGAAATGCTGCAGATGTAAGAACACTTCTTAGAAATTCAAAAACGTGCCTTGAGCACACAGAGAAAATATAGAGAATATCAAAATGACATCCCCGGTCTTCATCATCACTACAGGTTTTCCTGACAGAACTAAGAATTCAACAGGATAGTCTTTCAGAAGAGGCTACTGAACCAAAAATCCTTACCCCAAACGAAACAAAAACTCAAGGGTCTTCAAAAAGGGCAGTATCCTGTTCAAATACAAAAGTGAGAGCATATTTAAGACACCGTATTTCATATTGTTTCTAGGCTTGATAAAGCTCTATTTAACCTGCTCTGACCTCACAGCAGAACCTACTTTGTGCAGGAGGTTGCACTACTGACCTCCTGAGTTCTTGAGACCGTAATCAAATATGAATCCTATGGCCCTATGAACGTGGGGAAATGAAAATATAAACAACTAAACAAATACTCATATACAGCAAGAGTTATCTCCTAACAGAAGCTATACAAGAGATAGGAACCCTCCAGAAGCAACTTGATGTTTCTGTCCTGGCTGGGTTAACAGTAAGCAACAAAAAAAAACATTAAATTCTAAACGGCTTAAAGCATAATTTAATCCATGAAAACTCTAGAAATGATTTGTAAACATTCATGCTGAACAACCCACCCATGTAAGTTACAAGAACAAAAGAAGGCTAAAGGAAAACAAAGGGAAGATGGCTCATTGTTCTGTTAGCAAATCCAAGCTTTATTTCAACTGTGAAAATTAGATGGAGATATCAAAGTGTAAGGAGTTTCAAAGATGATACTCAATGTTATGAGCAGTGTTGAGCACACTTCTGGACAGGGCAAGGTACATTCAGGAACATCTGGCTAGTAAAACAGGCCAGCAAAATCTGTGGTTCTTAAGAGTTCAGAAAAGATTGCTAAAGAAACACACAGAATGAATGACCAAGAATCAGAAAGAAGAACAAAACTACTGAAAATCTGAAGATTGGTGTAGAATATATTTCAAGACAGAGCACAATTCTGACTTCAACAACATGCTGCATCATACATATATAGAGAAGAAATACCTGGTGCGGAAAATTATAACCTTGTACTTCTCTCTTCTACCTCCATAAATAGTCTAACCTGTGTAGAGCTAATGAAGTTGGAAGGGTCCAGTTTTTAAGTTCTACTTGAGGACAATAGTTCTAAGAGAGCATTTACACAAGCAACCAAAGAAGAGCCACTTTCCTTATGTTTTCAATAGGGATAGACTGGAACTTCTGGGAGACTTTCAGTCCAAAGACAACAACTCTTCTGACTGGAAGATGAAGCCGTGTCAAAAGTAAAGACATAGACAGAATGTCAAGACATCCTACATCTGAGGACAAGCTGAAAAAACCTGTCCAGAAGCAGACACTAAGGCTTATCAAGTTTCTTTCAACAGATCTTAGAACTAAACTTTGCATTTTCCTGTGATACACTCTTCCTTGGAATAAAGAAAGGCATCTCATACACCTCTCAGACAAAGGAAGAGACAACTGACATTTCACAATTCAGGGAAGACAGTACAGCTTGAGGGTTTATTTTTTTGTGATGTGACTTTTGAACACGAACTGTTGCTGACTCTGTTACATGATGCACATACAGAAAAAGATTAGGAACATTGCAATAGCTATATAAACTCAAACTCAAGTGTGCTTAATCCATTTCAAGGTCATTTCACAGAGTACCTCAAAAATTCATTTACTGAAAAAACATTACATGAGAAAGTGCCATTCCCTCACTCTTTCCGAATTCTTCTCCAGGAAATTATTGTACTTCTAAATACGCTCAAGCCAAATGTCAAAATTTGACCTAATCCAGAAGCCATCAATATTAATGGAAATGCTCCCATTTATTTCAGTGCCAGAGCTCCTTTTTGACAACACATCTGACTAAGCCTTTATTGGGCAAGACACTACAAAAAATAAAAGGCCTAGTGCTTCTAGATCTTTTACTATTTTTATGTTGATCATAACCCTTTGCCGTGCTGTTTTAAGATCACCAACTGAAGCTGTTTGTGTGGTTAATCAGAAAGAATAGAATAGTTCAACAGGACCTTCAAAGATCATCTAGTCCAATTGCCTGACCTCTTCAGGGCTAACCAAAAGTTAGAGCTTGTTAATGAAGATTAAAGAACGGAATCTCTCCCCTTAAATAATCAAGAAGAGTAGGAACTTGGTTGAGAAGCCAGACTTAGCAATATATGGGCCAGGAACATCCTTAAAATGAAAAGTGTTAAGGCTGGCAGAAACACCGAAATTAGTTTCTGCCACTTTGGAACTATTGGCTTAAAGCTCTGTCACAAAGCCTGCATGGAGCAGTTGGGTTGGGGAAAAAAAAAAAAAAAAAAAAGAGAGGAAAAGAAATGAACCAGCTGAATAAGTGACTCATTTCCTTACCCGAGGCAGGCCTGCGACTCTTGTTCTGATAGGACCTGCATGAGTCTTTATAGCACTGCAGTGCTCAATTCATCTCAGTTTAGTTCTGGCTCCAAGCTGAATGATTGCTACTAAGCAAACATATACATCTTACTTATTTGACTCTGCTGCAGCGAGATAAGAACACACTTGGACAACCAGTAATTATTTGGCCTACTTGCTCCACCCTTCAGTCTCTGCTAGATTGTTCTCTCAAGTGAATGGTTTATTTATCGTTAGAATTAAAAAGGGAAGTACAGCAAAAAGATATCACAACGATGCCCAATATTAGAACCCCTCTCTACTACAATGTAATTTTTAATCTATAAAAAAATGACTTTTATCTATGTAAAAACATATATATTTATGTGACACAACGGAGAAAAATCTGCCATTAAACCCAGCTACAGTCTTATCTGTCCAACCATCAGTATTTCAAACAGAAGAAGAGTTTGAAGAACATACTAGATATTTCAAAACTTGATAGAAACCCTTCTGTTCCTCTGCCAGCTGCCCTTGACAAAGTGAACTGCCTGTCAGAACACCAGCTACACAGAGACCCTGGCCCTCTGGACAGGCAGAGGAAAAGCCAAGCTCAGATTACATTTGGTATCTAATAACAGAAGGTCATCACTAACAATGTGACTATACATCAGGAATTCAATGCCAAAGATAAGCTGATTTTTGCAATGTGGTTCCAGTTTCAGACAGCACTGATCTCAGTGGCCCTGGGACACGAGACATAAACAAATACTTCCTCACCCATTTCAAGCAATGTCAACCAGACCTGCGAAGCCCATTAATAATAGTAAATACCACATAAACCAAGAGACTTTGTCACCACTAAAGTCACAAACAGGTCAATCAGGTGGCAGGGCTATTTGAACAGAGCAGACCCATCTACAGTGTGATGCCAGATCTGACAGAACGCTTGTCTACAACAAAGCATGTGAAGCAGGTTAAGACAAGCAGGATATTTGGGAAAATGATCTTTGAAGACTCACAGAATCACAAAGTAGTTGAAGTTGGAAGGGGCCTCTGGCAATTGTTTTATCCAGCTCCCCTGTGAAGCAAGCACAGCAGCTTGCCCAGAGCCCTACACCACAGTTAGATTTTGACTGTCTCCAAGGATGGATATTCTACATCCTCTCTGGGCAACCTGATCCAATATTCAGCCTCCCTTATAGCAAAAATGTTTTTGTTTTTCCCCTACAACTCTTTCCATGTCTTCTCTGTTCCAGGCTAGCCAGTCTCAGCTTTCAGCATCTCTTTGAGAGGTGTTCCAGTCCGTTAATTATCTTCATGGTCTCTTGCTAGATTCACTCCATTATCCCTGTGTCTAGTAACGAGGAGCCCAGAATTGTACCCAGCACTCCAGATGCACCTCACCAAAGCTCACAGAGGGAAAGAATCACCTCCCTTGACTTGCTGGTAACATTTTTCACAACACGGCCCAGGTACATTGAAGTTTTTGCTGCAGTGATGCATTACAGGCTCGTATTCAATCTGGTGTCCATCAGGGCACTCAAGTCCTTTTTCTGCAAAGATGTTTTCTACCTGGTCAACCGGTACCACAAACACATACATGGAGTTATTTCTCCCCAAACTTGGCATTTTCTTTTTCAGAACTCTCCTTAAGACTCTTAGTTGCCCTATTTCTTTCAATCTGTCAAAGTCCCTGTGAAAGGTGGAACAGCTCCCTGGTTCACCAGCCATTCCTCCTAGTTTTGTACAAACTGCCAGCTTGCTGAGAGTACACTCTATCCCATCATCCAGGTCATTAACAAAGATGTTAAATGACGTTGGTCTTGGTATCACTCCCTGGAGTACACAACTCATGACTAGCCTTCAACTGGATTTCATGCTGCTGGTCGCAATCCTTTGAATCTAGGAGTTCAGTAAGTTTTCAGTTCACCTCACTACCCATTTATCTAGTCCTTATTGAATCATTTTGTCATTTTTAGCTTGCATGTAGTCCTCTCCAGAAAAAAATGGCCCATTTGAAGCAATTCATTATTATTCTTTTAATTTGCACGAATGCTTTACTGTTGAAGAATGAAAAGTAGTACCTGTGCCCCATAGCTGCCTGCCAAAGATTTCTGCACCCTAATGAAGACTGATACTCTTCACAGACAGGCTGTGTCATTATAACAGTTCTGAACATTTATATTCTGCTTACATTTATAAAATAATCATTGTTCTACAAGTACTTCATGAATATAATGTTATACCATTGACATTTCAAGTTTAAAAAAAAAAATCAAACAAATAACAATAAAAAGCTATACCACTGTTTCTTATACTAGGAAAGTAACTAAAGAAAAGAATTATCATTTATTTCCTTTTGCTGTAATGTTTCTTCTTTTTTATTCTATTTTTAATTCCTGCAGTGGCAACAATCATTCTGCAATAGGGTTTAATCCCTGGAATTGTGTTACTATGTATATTGTTAATACTTGTCTCTTCACAGATTACTAAATCACAGTCTCTATCAGTAAATATTTTTCAAGTGAGCTGCATCAAAATTTGCCCACAAAGATCTAATCATTAAGATACGAAACTGAAACGTTGGGGCTTTCAATTCTGCTACAAACTTTGGTTAAAGTGGCCAATGCCTAGTCTTCATTTGTAAACTGAAAGCCTTTATACTAATACTGAGAGCATTGTTTCGTATCATATTACGCATTCTCCTTCAGCTACTTTCCCATCCGAAGGGCATATTTGAGCCTCAGAGTGTTTCCAAACTGAAAGTAAAAGCCTCTGTAAAATCAACAGTTCCAGAACACAAGTGGTAAGAGAGCCTTGTAGGAGCACACTTGAAGATGGACTAGTGCAGTGTGAGTTGTGTTAGCTTTATCCATCCTGGAAGATGATTTAAACTAAGAAACTTTAAATTTACATAGATGGAGATCATTAACATGATACAATAGTGTATCTCCATCCCAGCATTGTAACTTACAGTGAAAAGTATGTAACAAATAGCTGAAAAGATAACTTTCTATGCCTCTTTATCCAGAGTTGTAAAAACTTGCCTCACTCTACAATATACTGTCTTCTGCTTTCTTTCCTTTCACAGTAGTCAATTTATACATGGAGACTCTAGCAACTTCACCTTCCATGATGGTATTTAAATATTATCTTCCCAGAACTTCAGTACAATGATAACCAAGTTATGAAAAGTGACTGTTAACATCTGCCTGCAAAAGCAGCCAAAATGCCCCCCCCCCATTTTTTTTTTTTAAACAACTATATGTGCTCCTTCTAACATGCTGTTTACTGTAGCCTTTCTGACAATTCTAAACAGCATCTCAGATTTATTCTCATCTAAGTTATGGTTTTGATTCTACGCTTTCTCCAGGTATGTTGTCCTAGTCTCCCACACATGATATTAAAGGCACACACAAATCTTTCTATATAACAGCTTTAAAACACATACATTTTCTGAATGTTGTTTACAACTACTGTCAGTTTAGCTTTGTGAAATTCAATGTGTTTACGTAGCTTTTTCTCCTATGAGGAAGACTCAAAGATAAAGACTTGTTTTACTGCACAGCCTCTGTAGAAGAACTAGTCTTCCAAAACTAAATGTCCTGCAGATTAACACTTGACCCCTATAAATCTACTGCTGTCAAACATGATAAAATTTAGTTGCAAATTGACTCCAAAGGCAGGAAGGTTGGTAGTTTAGGTACAAGCATAGCAAGAGAGCTTTTCTCTAGGGAATGTGATTCAAAAGGGAGACAAAGGGAGCACAGAAATCACAACTTTATCACTTCCTGAAGATCTTCAGAATTGAAGATTTACATTCTGATGGACTTCCAGAAAACATAAAGATGACATCAGCATGTAAGAAAAAAGTCAATATGTTACATTTTCTAAGCTCATCTTATAACAATCTCCTCCATTGACTACATGAATCCTTATTAAAAAAAACAGTTGGAAAAAAAAACTTATGCTGATGACATATTTTTCATAAACACAGGTCACATGCTTGACACCTTAAAATTAATTTGCAGAGTGAACCTGGCTAAGGCAAGCTCATGCTTCTGGTCATCCCCAATACATTGATCTCAGACAGTCTAGAAACCCATATGGGAAGCAATCATGAAGGAATTGGTAAAAGTTTACGGATAAGGAGGAAAAAAAAGAAGAGACTGAAAAAAAAAAAAAAAAACAACTTCAAAAGCTATTTCTCAGGATTAACATAAAAAGGAATCCCTTGTAGGAAGAAACATCTGAGAAGAAACTATAAGCACCAGTTGAGATACGAAACAGTAATGAGGCAAACATGATGGTTATTTCAGACATGAAAGAAACAGCTTATACTTACCAGATTATCAGTTTCTGGATCTTCACAGAAAAAGGGTTTTCCTTCTTTTTCCTGCTTCCTTACAAAATTTTCAATATCTACATCAAAACTTGCAGAAGTTGTGCCTTCCGATCCTTGTGTAGATTGTTCACATTTTTCAAATAATAGTGCTAACAAGGGAAATAGTGGGTGCCTAGAATAGAAGTTAAAATAAGTATTGTCACTTCTAGTTACAATAGTGAAAAGTCAGGTATCTAGCTCACATAGGGTAACAATCGCTCATAAGAAACAGAAGGACAAGTCTTAGATGAGACTGCACATAGCACCACTGGCTATAGCAGAACATGATGAAAGTTTGTTTTTCCTTTTTCCATTAACACACAGCCTATGGGCAAGTACAGCAGTAAAATAAATATATCTAAATAAACAGAACAATCACAAAATAAAGAGCTAGGAAATACTATATAATTAACTGTAAACAAGTGGCAACAGATACGTTAAATACAGCACATCAGAAATAGTGGTTTAGACTTATAAATAGGATGAATACATATTTATTTATTTATTAAGTCTAAAACCATTTATTTAAGATAAAATTCATTTATTCAATGTGGGCTTTACTTATTCATCATAAATAACTTTACAGAACTGGCGACAGTATGCAGACTGTACTTGGAGGCCTCCAATAAAAGTGGTTTGGATGGCTCAGAGCAGAAGCAGCTTTTGTCAGCACAAGTCTAAAAATGAGTGGATATGTCTATTTTTTTTTAATTAACTGTGAACTAGTAATAATTATGTATTTATAAAGCACTTAAAATGAAAAAAAAAAAAGAAAGAACACTTAACCTCATAAAAAGAGAACAATACTACTCAGCAGCACTTAACACTGGAAAAAAATCTCACCGTGTTTATACATCAACATTCAATCCAATTTGAGCCAATTACTGGGCAGTAGATTGTTATCCCTAAAGAAAAGTGAGTAAAAACTAACCTAATTACAATTAAAAAAAAAACAAAATCCCACATTAAAGATAAAAACTACTGTATAATCTACAGTGAGCACAGCTCAACCGCCTGAATAGTATGCTAAACTGCACTTGTGCTTTAAAAGCAGCCAAACTTAGAACTACCTTAAAACTATGCTGGATTAGAATGAATCCCATAATAAAAGGAAGGTAGCTGGTTTTTTTGCTTTTTTTTTTTTTTTTTGGCTAAAAATCGACAGTGAATTAAACTGATCTCCTCCTCTCCCTGCAAGCTATTAAGACATATAGCCAAAAAATCATCTGTTTCTAGGCTGCCTTCTACTAGCATATATTAAAAAAAAACTTCCTCTCTTCTTTACCCTTCAAAAGACAGAGCACAAATCCATTACTACCTGTAAATGGCCTGCTTGTCTGCATCCATTGGAGTTTGAGATTCTACAGGGGCAGGACTCACCCCTTCTGCATCAGTTTCAGAGCAGTTTGGATCTTGTTCAGTTTTTAACTCTGTTACTACTTGCATCTGCAGAAAAAGCATAAGTTATTAGTAAATCTGCATGCTTGAAATAAAATAAGCATACTGTTTTCTAAGGAAATAGCAGTGTAAAGGGCTACTAAATTGCCAGAAGGTTGGCATGACTTGGCAGTAACACAAGAAGCCACAGTAGGAACAAAAAACCTCTTTTAATCCTTGAGACTTTTTGATGAGTAGTGTAAAGGTCACTTTAAGTTTCATCTTTAAGCTTTAAAATGGGAATGACAGATATCAGTAAATAGTTAAAGAATTTCATCTCTGAAGTGATTGTTTTTTGAGTAGGCTAGAATGCTCCAAAAATTTTATGAGGATGTCTGCATAAAAAGCATTGAGGATGAAGACAACAGAAAGGAAAAGTTTCTACTCAGCGTTTCTTCTTATTCTTTACTGTATGTTATAACAAAATACTGCAGAAAAGAGATCCTGAAGATTTCTTGCTCATTAAAATGCACATTTTCTTACGCAGAATTAAAATATTCTGTGTCCTACCAATCTCTCAGTTATCAGGAGCATAACTTCCCCTCACCTTTATCACTCAAATTTACATACCGATTATTTTAAGGATATCAAGCTCCTGGAGAAAACAGCTGTAAGTGCTTCTAGGTATCTATTTAACAAAAATATGTAAGCAAGTTTTGAGGGAAGAGGAAAAGAAAAATAAGTAAAAAATATTTTTGAATGGCAGTTAAGTCACATCTGTCAGTTTATCTAAATGCAATTCACCTATTAATACAAAACAAATGTAGACTCTTTATATAGAAGTTATCAGAGTGAACTGATAGATCTGCATGAGAGCTTAAAAGAACCAGCCTAGACTAGTGGCCCGTAAGTAAATAGAGCAAGGAGGAACTGCAATAGTAAAGGAGAAAAAAAAAAAAAAGATGGGGTAGCAGTAATTCCCCTGAAAAGAAGCTTGAAAAAATATTTCAAGCATTACTGAAAAAGAACACTAAGACCTACAAATCTACCTAAATGACTAAACAACTCCACAGCCACCCTGGCAGTGTGAAATACCTCCTCACATTACCACAATTGATCCCACCTGGGGTCAACAACTGCTACCTCCCACACTGCTGTTCCATTAGCTGCACGGCTGCAGCTGAACACTCATCTTCCAGGGGACAGCTTTTCTGCTTCCCTATGGCTTTTTCCTGCCCATTGCCCCCACCTTAGTATCCACACATTCAACTGTTTGCTTACACTGCACGGATTGCTTCAGCAGCTCTATTTCAGAGCACAGTAACACAATCTGCCACTGGTGAAAAAACAATATACAGCCACAGCTTCTACTCAGGCCTGCATTGTGCTGGCTGGCTGGCAGTGCCTCGAGGCCTTACCTACATGATCATGGTGTTACTGGTGCTGGAAATGGTCTTCTCCAGCACCCCCTGTTAAGCATCTTTCAGGCTAAATGGTGTCTTAAAGGGAGTCACAGTCACCCCTCCACCACATTTCAAACCCTGTCTCTCTCCTCTTCCAGCACTGGCAACTTCCACAAAAGACAAGGAGTCACTGCAGCCTTTTCTGCTTTAACCCTAAGAAGTTTTGTCTGGAATAGAAGACAGGTATTACTCTGAGTATCCCCCCATATTCAGAACTGACACCTCCAGGTACGTACAGAGTGCAATCCTCTGCCCTCTTTCCCCCTTTTTACATATAGCACATCCCTGACAGGAACCCTCTGAGAGGGTTCCAGTGAAACTAACAGAATTTTATCTATTTGCACATGACAGAGAAAAGGCATTTACACTACCTCCAGCGAGGGTCTGAGAGAACAGAAGGGTTTGTGCTTTATTACCTGTCAGGGCCACCCACCTTCAAGAAAAATAAGAAACTAAGAAAGCAACAGAGTATCCAGATCAAGACAACATCCTGCCTTGTAAAAAGCTTCCTCAGCAAGCACAGGTGATCTTAGAGCCAGAATGCTTGCAAAAATGATGCAACTAATGAACTCATTTCTTGAGTAATGACAAGGGGGAGAAGCAAAACAGAAGGGGGTGATGATTATAAATGTTGAACCACATATCTGCAGAGTTTGAAGGTGGAGATTATGCTCAGTGAGGGCTCTGTCTTGCTAGGAGGAGGAAATAGCTCACTGCAAACTGAGAGCTATTTTCTGTGCGTCATTTCAACGCTACAAAAGAACTAGGCACCAAAATTACCTGCTTATATGGTCACTGAGAGCTTAAATCATGAAACAAATCGAAAGAAAACAACCAATCTGTTCTTTACAAAAACACGTATTACTTTCACTGAAGTGTCACAGGGTGGCATGTATTTGCTGAGGGAATAAAGTGAAAAGGGTAAGGCAGGTGAGAGGAGAGAAATTAGAACGGCAATAACAGCAGCAGACAACAAAAGCAATAATACAATAATACAATAATACTGCATTCAGATGAACATTTTTTCTTTTATAAAATGGAAAAAGTTGCCATTTTTTTTCTTCTGTTCATCATTGTTGCCATCTGCTGACAGAAGTACTTGTATTTACTGCTTAGGGCTGACACACAGTAACATAAAGATGGGTCTTCAGGTTACAGGCCACTGGCATGACATCTTTCCAGCTAACAATATTATAGTTTAGAAATTCAAATTGTTGCAACACACTGCCTGTTGTACCAAAAGAAACATGGTGACCAAACATAACTCACCATGCTTCATTACTTCATCTGCCTGTTTACAGAAATAAAAAACTGGAGTATCGTTGATCAGCTTTCAAACCATCCATTCTTATCATTAAACTCCTTACAGCAACTGAAGTATTTTACCAGTCTCCAGCATAATTGCTTCAATACAAATTAGCATATAATTCTAGATAACCAAATTTAATTCCTTGAAACCAAGTTGTCTGTAACTGCCTGAATGTCAACTGGCTATTGTAATTGCAGACATGAAAGAACACCGAAGAATCATGAACACAAAATATTAAGGATACCCAACATGCCTTTCCTAAAAGTAAGAACATGAAGCACACAAATCACCTAGAGCAGAATCAGAATAAAACCCCTTACCTAACCATTCCGCCAGAAGTTAAGCAAAATCACACAAAGATTAACTAAGTCTTTATTAAATGTTTAAAAGTATTACAGAATATTAGCTCATCACTTCAAATATCTTGTTTTACAAACAAAAATAGATACTTAAGTAATGCCAATACAGGCACATGAAGGTCACGATTTCTTTCTCTTGCCAACTGCGTCAGTTCATAGAGAAAGAAAAACAGTCTTACCGGTTGTCCATCTTGATAGTTGTCTATACTTAACGTCTGTGTTGCCATCATGGTTAAGAAAATGTTAATTGCATCAAATCATCATCAGTACGAACAAATACTCTAAAAAAGAAAAAAGAAGAAAAAAGTAGTGTTGCAGAAGTGACCATTTAGAATCCAATTGCAAAAGATAAAAATGGATTGAGCTGTAACACTGAAACGATCAGCGAGCTTATTGACAATAAAAGCTACGTGCATTTTCTCAACAAAATTCCATGTGGAAAATCACAACAAGATTCAGCAGTAAAACACTGAAATGTTTCATATTTTAACATCATATTGTCAATAAGAGGATGAAGTCCTGTTGCATTCATAAACTTCAGGTAAAAACTAACATTTATTTCTGCAGTACTTCACTAATTCTAAGGTAATGCATAAAATGTGGAAAAGAACACAGATTTGTTTCTTTGTTCTCAAAAGACTAATGACACATTGAACATTCCTATAACCAAAAACACAAACAGACGACAACTGATGAATCAAATGTAGGAAGTGTTAAGCAACACCAATTTACTTATGAGTATGAATCTTATATTCTAAAATTAGAGCCAGAAATTTCTTTTAGAAACCTATGTCTGAAATCACTTCTGAAGTAAGGAATCTCCTATTGAAGTTAAGTGAGGCTCAGCAAAGACTAGAGCAACGTCTATTTTTAAACAATTAGGCCTATGAAATTACATACTTTCAAAAGGGACTTCAGAATTCAGAAGTATCATTTTCTTAGTCACTTAATACTTTGGGAAATATTCATTTCCATGTGATTTATGACACAAATCAATTCATGTCTGGCATTCTCTTTAAGCATTAGTTGGAGTCTGCTACCCAGAGGAGTTAAAAAATTGAAAAAAAAAGACAGTATTTAGTATATCATCAACACCAGATAGAGTTATCCATCAAACTATTAGTTTACTTTTCACTTCCTTGTCAGATTAGCAGGCACTACAATAAAAATCACACAATCCATTAAGCCATTAACATTAAATATCACCACAGAACTCAGTTTTCCTTGACTTGTAGGAGTCCTAATTTTTAGCTACTATAAAAATATTGATATTAGTGAGGAAAAAAACAAAAACAGATCTCATGTCTTGAAGAAGATTACATCCAGGTACTTCTTCCAGTTTTTGTGCTCTCTTCCACTAATCTCAGTATTGAAGAATGAGATATAAGAATTTTCACCAGCTTAAGATCTGAAATGAAAACTATTTTCTTAGTAATGAGTCCAACCACTACCAATTTTTCAACTGTTTTCAAATCTTTCATCCACCTTGCTGTAGTACTAAAATATACGACCATTTTGAAGAGTAATTTCTACAGTTTCAGGTATTTTTCCCTGTAGATCACAACAGTCACAAGTACGGGTTTAATTTAGAAACGTAGTGCAAGTTTCAGAATTCCCTTCCTCATTTACTACACAGTTTCAGGCACAGAGATGGATCATAACTCCTCAGGACAAACCTCCATCCTTACTTTGCACAGAGTTCTACTCAAAGTGGAATTTATTTGATTTTTTGTTTATTAAAAACCAGCTCTGAAGACCAGAGAAGCTTATCACAATCCAGTAGGCACGACTCCCTGTCCAAACTCAGATATAGATTCACTCACAATGGCTCAAGTCCCACAGCTGCCCTGTGGCAGCCCATGCCACCTGAGGTGCAGGCCGTACTCCTGGGTCATGGTGTAGCTGCACATGTTTCCATTTGCAGACAGCACGTGCACACCATCTTCAGCAGCTTGTGGAATGGGAAGAGACACTACAACTGTGCTACAGTTATTCTTAAGAATAAAGGTGACAGAAGAAAAGAGCAAAGACTGATTTTATTTTTCTAGTAGCTGTAATGCAAGTGTTTGCTGTTGTGGTGGCAGCAAACATCTGGTAGGAGCGGGATTCTCTGAAGAGTTTTGGTTCACACAGCAAAGTTGTACAACTACAATCCAAAAACCTCACACAGCAACATCCTAACATACTGATGTTTGAGTGTATTTTTAGCATACACCAAAAATATGCGTTTAACACGTGAAGTAAAGCACCTCTAGCCAAAACGTTAATATTCTACTTCTTTTATTTTTTGTTTACACAAATAGTGCTGGAGAAGAAACTAATTTTCTCTTGTACAGCTTTTCTGTGTTTCCTTATGACAAATACTTAGCTGTATCATTAATAAAGAATGAAAAACCATCAACAGAACAAAATCTCAAATCCCTGCAACCCCTAAATTCACTTTGATACTAACATGAAGAATACTTTTTTGGATTTTAACAAAAGTATTATGAAAACAAACTTTCTCTTCAGACTAATACAACAGCCTACCAGTATCATCCCCCCACCATTTGCTTTTGGGTGGCAGAGGGTTCAACACACAACACACCAAGGAAGAGATATCATAATCTTACATTTTTGAGTTAGAAAGCTCCTTTTAACTCACTCAAACAACTGAGTGATCTTTCTTGCATTTTCAAATAACATTTGCTCTTCTATCTTTAATATGCAATGCTCTTTTCCAACTATTTGACTTACAGCTTCCTCTCTACTGTATTTGCTTTCTAAAACGTGAAACATTATACAAGGAACAACTTAGGAAAAACTTCAATTCTACTTTTTATTAGCTAAACCCACATTACAAAATACCTTACCATTTTAATAATGCGCTGATCTACTTTCTCAAATACTACTGTATGCTTTAGCTTAGCAATACAACATATTGTACAATTATTTACATCACATGAATTCTTATTAATAGTATTTCATATTCGTAAATAAGACTATGTGCAGTGCTAAAATTTGAACTTCTGCTATCGCACAGTCAGATGATAATTACTCATATACAACTACACAAGCTGTACTCTACCTCCAGCTTTCACATAGCTGCCATTAATACTAACGATTAAACAATGAGAAGGCCAATCACAAAGAAGGCTCCAGCCAAAAAAGGAAAAGTAAATCAACATTTCCTCCTTGTATACTATTCCTTTTCAAAACATAAGGCAGAAAAAATGTTCGTATTTTATGTAAACACTGCACTGAAAAAAAAAAATCCAATAAAAGAGGAAATAAAAAAAGTATTGCAAAGAACAGAGACCTTTTTAAATGAGCCATCACTTATTATTTTAAGATTTAGATTAAAAAACCCAAAAGCACAACAAATTACCACCACCAAAAAACCAAACCAAACAAACAAAAAAACCCCAACCAACCAAAGAAACAAACAACAAAAACCCTTGAGTTCTTTTAATATTTCTAACCCAACCATTAAGTAACATCAAATAATATGAATGTTATTTAGCCCTTTACTATTACACTGTAGAACCAAAGAGAACAAGAAACCCTTCAAACTTCTTGCTACGTTTTACTTGGTTTTATAACTGAAATCTCACCTGAGCTTTCGGTCTTCATAGCACAACAGTATCTATTACTTTGAAACTCTGAAAAAAATACTAATTTCTCATCGAAAGAAAAAAAAAAGGGAAAGACATGAATGCGCTCACTGATAGAAATATTTCAGAATTACCTTTTTATAGCTATGAATCATTCAACATAAAGTTGAATCAGATACCTAAATGTCGATGCCTTTCCAAAAGAACTTTAAGGGAACATTTTAAAATATAAGTCCTGTAAGCATTTACATTGTGTTTAAACATTTAGTTTTTCAGAATAGCTTGCAACCACAATATTGATGACTGTCTGTATTGACAGAGTCAAAAGGCACATACAAAGTCCTGCTTTTCTTTCCCTAAAGGCACACATTCCATTACTGACTGTGATACCAGAAGCAGAGACGAGGCTACCCTCAAAATCAAAACGTTCAAACAAATCACACTCATCAATCTACAGATAGTAAACACTATTTCAAGATTATTTTACAAGTTGAAGAATTCCTTGCAAAATGTCACTAAATAAATTGTTTGGCTATGGGAGACAGATAAGCTCTTAGAAATGAAGAAATAAGGTAAAACAGTTTAAGAAAAGTACCTTTGGAATGGGCTAGAGTTAGCAAAGATGTGAGATAATATTAGCGACACAAATAACAACATGAAAACGGAAGCAACCAAGATAACACATTCAAACTGGTGAAGACAATAGGATATGATAAGAATTTCTAGACTGACTCTTCCTTCCACATTTCCATAAGGAAAAGACATTCCACACTAAGAAATCCCTTAGGCCAAATGAAGGAAAAAAAGAGGTGCACAGCTTTGAGCTAGATCCATAGATAATCTCACCAAAAAGGGCTTTAGCCCCATTCTCTCCCTGTGGAATGGCTGGAAAGGATTCTACATGTGTAGATTTGTTATTTCCCATAAGAGCTTCCCCTCTGACTTATAATTACAGTAGTGGAAGATTAAGCTATTAGGCAAGATAGCAACTGATGAGATTTAGTGAAGAAAACTACTGCAAATCAAGAAGAACAAATTGAGCTAATGACACACTTAAATTGAGGCAATTAACTGAGGAATTACTTGAGTTCGCTAAAGAGAAACATCTCATTATCCAGTAGTGGTTAGAAACAAACTACATTAGACTTCAAGAAAAATAACTTTAAAGGTATTTACACATTTGGCTTTTATAAGCTAATTTAGGATACAGCATCCAGTCCCAGTTAGCAGATACACAGCCTAAGCAGATGTTCATTCTGCCAAACAGTGATGCTAGATGAAGCTGGTATCACTCCCAGATGTTTATCACTGCCACCCTGCCAGAGCTAATTATTTCCACAGCCCTACCCTGAGCTCACCAACACGTGAATGACTTCTGATCCCTTCTACATAAAGTCAGCCAGGCTAATTCAACTCTCTGTTAAAGGTGGCTATGATGCAAACCAGCTGATTTTGTCTGAGGCACATAACTGTGCACTCACACAACCCCTGCTCTCGGCTGACCTATTAGTGTGGTAATTTCTGGCTCACGTGTGGTAATTTCTGGTTCAAGTTTGGTGATTATCAACTCCCAGCAGGACCATCTTTAACCAGCACAGCTATACCTGATGCTATACGGCCTAAGGTATCTGAATTGGGTCTAAGCACACATGACTTCTGGACAAATTAGCTTTAAAAATTCCAGTTATTCTTTGTTAAAGAAATTGAGAGTAGAAGGAAAACAGTGCAGTTGTGTTATATTCAAAGAGTTACAAATAACAAAAATAACCGGTGGCTGAGAAGGGTCTGCCAGACTGCTTCATGCAGAACAGAATTAACTCTAGTTTTATTTATTTTGAGAACAAAGTGTGAGGAAAACCCAAGGAAACACTTAAGCTCATGTAAACTGGAGGCTGACACATGAACTGCAATCAGAAACGCCACTGACATCTGTGGTGAAAGGGAATTTGTAAAACCACTGCTTTCTACAAAAGTGAAGGAACAAAAATTGAAACCTTTAACAGAAATGAGCATGGAAGTAAAACGTAGACTAGAAAGGAAGCTAAATTAAGAGGAGTGATCATAATTCGAAGTGTGCAGACTTTGTGCAAGTTAGGGAGTATATCTAAGAAAAAAGCTTAAAGGTGAGCTGAAACACTTTAGACAAAGTGATTACTTCATGTCCACCACTCCTCACTTGCTCTATTTATTCCTTCATAATTAAGAGCACAGGGACCACCCAGTAATGTTAACATAAGGTGCAAGTAAGCTGTTGCAGTTCAGTAATATCATTTTTAACATATACAAGCTACAACAGATGTTTGCAAGAGATATAAATAGTTATGCTTCAGGGTATAAGCCAACCACTAACTGTCTTAGGGTTGTGAAGAAACTACCCAAACAACTTGTTAACACATAATTGTTCCTTTTAATTTTCCACTACATACGTTCTTTTGAAGTACTTCAGAGAGAAATGGGGGACTGGCAGATTCCGTATGGCTATTTGTTGGTTCGTTCTTAACTTCAGTCAGCATGTAGAGTATAACAGACATTCTTACAGCTAACATTCAACTAAGTTCAAGAGAAACAAAATTAAAACAGGGAGCTTGCTTGACATATGAAAAGCATACAGCTAACATTCAACTAAGTTCAAGAGAAACAAAATTAAAACAGGGAGCTTGCTTGACATATGAAAAGCATCTAGAACCTGCTTCACTTGTCAGCAAAATATGTAATAATATAGCTCCCACGGTGCATGGTTTTCTAAGTCAAATATAAGCTGGGAGAAAGCTGCTCACCCTTCTCCTTCAGTGGGTTGAGGACATCATTATCTCATTCCAGCAGAGTGAGTCCCACTGATGTACCAGGTGCACGACAGAAACCTGGGAACCAACAGAAAAAGGTTCAGGAGAAGAGGAGACAACAACATACAACACACTTTCTGAGACTGAAGACGATTAAAGAAAATACAGAAGGCTACACTCAGACAGTTGACTCGCTTGCTGTTGAGCCTTTATACTTTACTCTCTGCCTGCTTAGACGAGACAAGACACATCCCCAAATAAAACTAATAGGAACAACTCAGCTCGGAGTTTATAGGCAGCCCTTCTGCATCAAAATTCAGCATGAAGCCAAGAAAGGGCAAAGACTTTTCATTTCCCAATTTAAATCTCTTTCATAATCACACTTTGATTTGATTGTGGAATGTATTCCAGCAATGGCTATAATCAAGTAATCTTCTACATGATAAACACTAGCAGCATACGAAGGAGTGTGTGCCATCATTGGTACTGAATGTTTAGAGAAGGCGGGTTCTGCTGCAGATTTATTCAGCAGTTTTAAAAAAGCTTCACAAAAATTACCACTTACAATTAATTTTATTTAATTTCACAGCATTTGTTTGATACATTAAAGCTACTTTAGAAGACCTGTAATGACTGTGAAAGCAAAGTAGCAAAGGCTGTAAAAATATTTAGCTGAAAAGTAGTACAGAATGCCTACAAAACTCTCACCGCAGGTTACTGATGCTAACCTTGTGCAAAGGCCATCTGAAATGATGACTACAGCACAGTTTGGCTCTTAAACCAGATTATCTTTGTTTCCCACACAGAAAAGGTTCTCGTGTTCCCAGTTTTGCTGAGTGCGTAAGAGCTGAAACGAAAGTAGCTCCAACATTTCTGAAAGTGAGATGAAGTTGGTATCTACATTTCTGAACCAACATTTATCTGTGTATAGCGTATATGTACTGTTTTCCAGGTCAGTTCACAGACACACAAAAGGTTAAGGGCCAGTCAATACAGACACCATCCACAGTTCATGAAAACTAGCTCTGAAAAAGCTGAGAAGACATTCTAGGATGCAGTGAGGCATTATATGATTTAGCCACTGGTAAGAGACGAAATATTGAGCTAGGAGTCCCAGCCCACAATGACACGCCTGTTCACGAAGCCTTCAAGGGCTCTCTTTGTCCTCAGCTGTCCAAGACGTGTGTACACCAAGAACAACTTTCTCTCATTTTTGTCTTATTCCCTTCTTCGCACACTATTCACCTTCCATAATTTTGGTACTCCTTTTCACTTTCCTCAGCTTACTGAGCTACTTGCAAAAAATCATTTCCCATTCTCTACAGAATCTTCTGAATGTATGTCACTGCCAAATAAATGGGGATTATCCATTTTTTGTGTCTAAAAGGTCTACTTTACCATCACATCTGATCACTCAAAAAATATGATGTATGAAGAAAGCAGTCCTTGCTTCCGAAGTCTTCCTTGAAACTCCAGAAAGAGGCAAGCTGCAAGACCTCGTGTATGAAACATCAAGGGCAGAATGCAGGAAGTACTGAAGAAATGCAGCCCAGGTAAAAGATGCCACGGAGGAAAAGGCTGGGCAGAGGAGCAAGAGGACATTGCAGTCACGTTGCTTTCTTCCAAAAGACAACTGAGAGCAATTACGACTACAAAGCCTAACCTAAAACATGTGAGAGAAGAAAACGATAGAGATCTGAGCTTGCATGTTTCGTCCTCCCACATACCTCAGAGGAGGCAAGAACAGGGAGCAGCTCACCTGTTAAAGGATGGAGGCAACAACAAGGCACTGTGGAGCCTACGCTTTGAATTACTGTTGTCCATTTGTTTTTTCCCTTTTATTCTTGCAGACAAGCTTTAAAATCATGTCATCAACATAAAGAAGACAGCTAACTATGAAACCAGAACAAATGGCCACTTGCTTTGTCACTTAAAGGCTTAGGTTTTTATTATGAAGTAAAATACATCCTTGTTCATTCAAGCAAAAATGAACCCTGTGTTCAGCAACTCTCACTTTGCATGACAGCCAGTGAGAAACAAAGTCCTGTGAGTACATTCAGATCTACAAATATTAGCATACATTAAGGGCAAAATACATTTATATTATTATAGACTCAAATAAAAATAACAAAGTAAAACATAAGAGTACATATGACAACTTGCCAGCAGGGGTTCATTCTACCTTTGCGGCAGTGGTTATTTATCTCCACCGACCTGCCTACAAAGAGACGTTAAGTAAAATTAAGACAAACAAATCAATGTGAAGTTGATGCACACAAGTTTATTAAAAATGCACTCCATGAGAATGCAGTCCTTACTCAGCAGTGAGGTGACTTTCATTTTCTCTATCTTCTGTACTTACGAAGTATAGTCATTATTTAGAAATATTATACTTTTAGAAAGATTATGTTCCTGTTCAGGAGTATAATACCTGCCTCAGGGACTTACACTACACAAATACAGCTCAACGATTATTACACAACAGCTATGCTGTCAATTTCTCTGGGAGAAGCGCCCTAAAAAAAGCCTCAAAACCAATTTTCTGCTGCAGTAAAATGAGATTTACTTTGTGTCACTTTTTTCCCTTTATTGTTCGGCGATGCAATAAAGTTATTTATATATTAATCTGGATGAAGATGAGATGAAACTTAAAGAAGAGTGCACCGTATACTTTAAGAAACTGAAAATTAAAATTAAATTAAAATCCATTACTAAGGGTGATTTTTTTTTCAGAAATTGAGGCTTCAACCTACCATAAACCTTTCTTTGCATGTTGAATCTTGGATGTATATACTGGTGGTGATGGGTTTAGATTTGGACTAGATGATCTCAGTGGTCTCCTCCAACCTTAACGATTCTACAGTTCTATATGATATGGACTTTATTCAGCAAGACATCTTCAGTGCTATATGTACTGCTTTGTTGTTCCATTAATTCTCCACAGCACCCTTTTTTCATATCATTTCATTTGATAAGAAGGCATACAACATATTTGTATCACAGGTTTTGTCTTCCGACTTCCACACAGTGTCACATGGTATCGTGAACAACAGACCATCTCATGAAAAGATGTGTGCCCCCTTAGCAGTTCACACTCATTGGGCACACTGCTTTCTGTAATTTAAAGGGATTCTGGAAATTCTCCTATTTGCAGGAGAAATACATTACATATAAAAAAGTATTACAAATATAAAAAAATGGTGCCACTTTACAAGCTGCAATTGCATACACAATAAGTTACAAAATAGATACTAAGGATGCATAAGGTAATACACATTTCTCAAGGCACAACAATGAAAGCAGATGGGTCTTGTGTCAAGAACTCCAGCTCCTCAATTCTGCCTACACCCTTTGGGTTTGCACCAGCACATTTCTGGGGATGCACGCACCATCACGGCTCATGTTCGTGGTTTGTGTAATTGCCTATTTACTGTCGTGCTTCTTAACAATGAGAAAGAATTCCATTCCAATCTAGTCATAAAATGATGTCACCTCAGCATGCTAGGTATCCTGGCTGCAGGTAGCTCTTGGCATTGCAGAAGGTAATCCTCACGGGCATGAAAACCTCATTCTTCCAATTGTTAAAAGGTTCTCCAAATCAAGAAACTTGCTGCAGCATCTCAGTTTCTCCTACCCATTTCACGCTGTAATTTGATGCTGCTTTATCAGCTCCATACAGCAGTAGAAAAGAATTATGGGGACTAGAAATTCTGATAAAAAGAAAACAAAATGTGAGGGAAAGGAAAGCTTCCTTCCCTAATTGCTCCGAGACTCCTGAGGGATTAGAATGTAAGGAAGAAAAAACACTTCCCATCACTCTCATTCATTCCCAATTGTCCACACAATAAAGGATGACTCTTTTGCTATTTTTTCTTCTTAACATTGCGAACTGAAGGACTTCCATGGTCCTTGCTTGTGTATCCTAGCAAGTGAATTCCTCACACACCTACTTATCACAAGATGGAGAATTACTATCTTTCCCTTCAAGATTTACCCAATAAGCTGTCGTCATAACATTTTAGACTTCCTAGTATCAAAATGATAGCGTGGTATCTGACTTGCTACTATAGCGTGAAGAGGACCACATTAGAAAGACTACCGAAGAACCCTTGAAGACCAGAAGGTGTGAATCAGCACTTAACACAGCTGGAACTGATTCCAATACAACTTTCCTACCTAATGATACTTAATTACTTTTTCAAACACAGTTTTATTAAAGAAGCAGAAGCCCACCATCCCCACTTCCCCAGCACTCCCTGCACGGACAAACACCATCTTCACCCATGCGCCATGCCCAGCTCTGTATCTCTGCCACTGCAGCCTCTGGAAAATCCCCACAAGCTTGTCGTGGCTCTCTTACTTCTGGAGAAGCTCATCGCAACATCTCCTTTAAATTAAACCAAAAGCATTGGCAATCTCTATTTTAGGCATGATTTCTATCAGCACCCAGTGACTGAAATTAATCATGTTTTGTGTTTATAGTTATTTTCATAAAGAAGACACAAAATAAGCGCTGATCGTATTATGCCTTTATTTCTATTAAATATTCTTTACAAGGTTAGCGAGACATTTATGTAGGATGTCATTTCATAGGCGTGGAAGTTTTCTAACATTCTTATCACAACACTGTTTAAAGTTCCTAATGATTCCATGACGGACAAATCTTAACGATACTGACACACAATCGAAGGAAGATGATGAGTTTCATTAAACTAATAACTGCCATTAAAATGGACTTAAGATGTTGAATATGTAAGCAAAAACCCCTCTTTACATTTTTGAGCATTTAAACACTTAAGATTAAAATGTTCCAGTATCAATGGTTTTATTTTTATGTCCTCAGTGATTTCAGAAATCGTAGAATGGCTTGGGTTGCAAGGGACTTCAAGGATCATCAATTTCCAATCCCCTTGCCAGAGGCAGGGTTGCCAGCCGTTAGGTCAAGTACTAGAAGGGCCCCATCCAAACTGGCCTTAAACACCTCCAGGGATGGGGCATCCACAGCCTCTCTGGGCAGCCTGTGCCAGCACCTCACCACTCTCTCAGTAAATAATGGTCTTCAATAGATTTTAGAGCCCTTCAATGAAACACTGACTTGGGCCAGTTGAATAAACTAAAGCAACATGAAATCCCAGTCCTGTAACTGCCAAACCCAGCTGCAATTGACCAACAACTTTTCCACCACCTTTTCTTTTTTAACTCCAACATCTGGTTGAACACGAGCAACCTGGCTCTCCCATCCACATCCCTTGGGCTCCCCAGCCACCTACCACCCTTATTCCTTGTTCGCTTTTCTTCCTCACCCGCTGACTTCTCATCCCCCCCCAGTTACAACTATTTGTGATTTCTTCAGGCTCCTAGGCTTACTGCATTCCCTCTAGGATTCAGCCTCTGCTCCCCACCCTCCCCAGAGACATGTCTTCACCCCTCCATCAGTACCACCGCATCTATGCGCTCTGGGGCTGGGGAAGAAGCACACATGGAAAAGGCCACACAGGATTAAACTTACCCATTGCCTAATGCTGCAGGAGGCATCATGCTTAACTGCTTGATCCAGATGATGCTCAGTCAGGTGACACGCAGCCACCAACAAACAGGGCGATACTCAAGATATATGGAATATTAAAGCAATTTAATAAACATTTGCCAAGTTATACACTTGATCCAGTTTTTCAAGAGCTTGTAATTTGCTGAAAGTTTCTCTAGGTGCAGCCGTATGTACTATGTCAATGCGCATGCTCCCTTTCCCCCTCCTCTGCTATTCTAAGTTCTACAACCCAAGTGCTGAGTTGCTCTTAAATAAGCCAAAGAAGCACTTTCCCTCCTGTTTTCAATAACACATTTACTTTCTCCTAATGTCTTTTTCAAGATGCCAATTCGTTTTAGCCTAAACTTTCCGGAGTAACTCAAACATACTCATAATGGCAAATTTCAGTATGACTAAGAAATAAGCTACTGAAAACAACAACTTAAAAGAAAATTAAAAAAAACCCACACAGGATAGATCTACTGCTGACATTGCTGGTGTCATGACCCACAGACACCCAAGTGGGCCAGAACACATGAACTACGTGATCACAGACAGATCTGGTAGTTCTTTATATATAAAGTTCTTCAGTCTGGAGAGCAGGAGGCTCAGAGGAGACCTTATTGCTCTCTACAACCACCCCAAAGGAGGCTGTAGTGAGGTGGGGGTCAGCTTTTTCTCCCAGATAACAGTGATAGGATGAGAGGGAATGGCCTCAAGCTGCACCAGAGAGGCTGGATATTTGGACAAAATTCTTCTGAGAGAGGTGAGGCAGTGGCACAGGCTGCCCAGGGAGGTGGTGGAGTCACCGTCCCTGGAGGTGTTCAAGAACTGCGTGGATGTGGCACTGAGAGACATGGGCAGTGGGCATGGTGGCGTGGGTTGGTGGTTGGACTGGGTGATCTTAGAGGTCTTTTCCTACCTCAGTGATTCCGTGAAACCATACAACATAGCACATACATTTTCATTTCTCTAGTCTCTAGGCATGTTAAATATGTATAAACGTCCAACGTATGTCTTATAAACCTACTTCTTTTGAATATAAAAGACTTGGAATTTACTTTTTTCATTGCTAAGTATTGTAATACCCTTTTCCGTTGTTCTGTTTGCTATGCTGCTTCAAAAAAAACTAAGCAGGATATGAAGTATAGCCAGATTTCCTTATTCCCTCCATACCCAAAATAAAATGCATGGAATTCAAAGGGCTCCCAAGTACAATATAAATTAAAGTTGAGTGGTACAGCAAAAATGTATTCCTCTTTCAGTACATCAGCAGAAAAGTCATCATATTCACAGTGAATCATAGAGACTCTTTTAGTCTCAGTACCCAGCTAAGGGTATCATTATCTTGGTTATTTGCCTCTCATTTTCAAAAATCTCCTTTTAGTGTGTAAGCACTGAAATGGCCTCCCTCTTTAATACCAAATAGTCTTTTCTACATATATATATGTGGGGAGAAAAAGGAGATTGTAGCCTGGAGTAGTTACTGCATTAAGAACAACCAAGCTCATTCACATCATAGATGATAAGAAATCAGGTGAAGACAAGGAAAGAAACCAAGTTATCCCCCTTTATTATCTTGATAAACAGTAATGCTCCAGTATCCAAAAGACTGATATTTCCAGACTTCTAATGTCTCTGTTTTCTACCCTATTTCCAGCTCTATTTGTGACTGCGGTGTTACAAAGCTATGATACGAAACAGCCTTAGTGAAAAAATCAGCCAACAAACATGCATCCTTTAGCATTTGATTATCTGATGGAGAACTGTAATGGGCAGGATAAAATACTTGGGTAACATCTGGCAGCAAGCAAGCCAAGGAAGGCACTCCATTCGCAGCTTTCTTCTTGCTCCTGGACTCCCCTGCTTAGAAGAGCAATACGTTGTTTTACATTTCGTACAGCGCTGAGCTGTGGTAAAACAACCTCCCGTGAGACTTTGCATTTGTTAGCCTACAGCCTTGTAACAAGCGCAGCTGAAGCAACCAGCTGCTGCGAGAGAAAGAAATCACATCCGTGGAATTTTAAATTTCACACACCAAAAATGACACCTTACATCAAAATATTCATCTGCTTTATTGCAAACTTTCACGTGCGCTGGTATTGCAGAGGTGGCGTTCGGCTCTCACAGCATTACACAACATTCTGAAATACAGCTTGGGCCGCACCTCTCTCTGTTTGGGACATAATGGTGCCACCAGCACCTCCCTACCACAGGCTCTGCAGATCATTCACTCCTGGCTCTTAGCATGTGCCTCAATAACATCAGGAGAGTCACGCTCCTCCAGGAACTCAACTGTGTCTCAAACACTTCCACATTTGCTGCAGCAGCAACTGTAGTTAGTATGACAAAGTGGAGTTTGTATATATGTGTGTGTATATACATACACACATTTATATATGCATAAATAAAGCAGCTGTAACAGTAATACAAAACATAAGGAGTTCTGTTTTGCCCTTAGAACAAAGGAAATGGTAACAACACAGGTGACTATCCAGCACAGCAGTCTATGAGAGATCCACCTTGGATGAGGAACAGGTATGAAAACATACACAGACAAGGATACACTGCCACTGACTGAAAACAAACGCCCCAAAATCACTTCAGTGAGAACGAAGAGAAAGAGACTTCCAAGTTTCAGTGCAGTGCGCAATGCCCTGCTATACCCAACAAAGAACATCACAGAATATCTCAAGCTGGAAGGGACCCCCAAGGATCATCAAGTACAACTTCTGGTACTAGACAACACCACTCAAAAATCAGACCAGAAATGAGAGTGCGTATGCTCCCTGAACTCCAGGACTCGGGGCCATGCCCACAGCCCTGGGCAGTCCATTCTGTGCCCACCGCCCTCTGGTGCAGACCCTTTCCCTAACCCCCAGCTGCCCCTCCCCTGACACAGCTCCATGCTGTTCCCTCGGGCCCTGTCACTGTCACACAGAGCAGAGCTCAGCACTGCCCCTCCGCTCCCTGTGAGGAGCTGTAGGCTATGACAGAGCCATTCCATCCACCATTTACTGAACTGAAGCTTATGTGAGGAAAGCAGAGTGAAACCTACACTGAAGCTTTCATGGGGTTATTTTCATCATAAGATGCCACGGAAAGATGCAGAGCAGTAAGCAGTCTGCTGAGAAAACGCACCATACGCTACATAGAACAAACTAATAGGGCACATTTGAAGAAATTTAGAATAACTCCCAGAATAAAAACAATGAAATACCAAGAAGAGTGAAAACTGAGTCTTCAGACGGAATAAATATGAATTGCTAAATTTAATGACTATATATGGTTACACACAGACCCAGAAAAGGATAATTGTGCAATTTGGTTTTACAGTCATTTAGAAAACGCACTCGCTGCATTTCTTGCTGTTTGATACTCCAACGCTGGCAAGGCCTGGCCATACCATTACTGATACAGCCTCCATTGGTTTCCTGGGCAGCATAACCCACAGAACACGTGCAAAGCGGGATGCAGCCAGGGCTGGGCACTCACCCTGCTGCAGGGGCCGCATTACTGTAAGAGCGTGCACTGCATCTGTGTGGAAGCACAAAGCCTGGCTCACTGGGGCAGGCCCGGCACCTGACTGCCATCCCGCACCCCTCGTGCACCTGGGCACAAACAGGGACCACAGCATGAAAACACACCACCACCACAGCACCCCTAAAGCCACACGCATCAGACACCAAAGAAATACAAGAGGAGGCCAGGAGCTCCGCAGAGGCACCACGGAGACCCCGCGGGTCCCGGCTGTCGAGGTCCCGATGGACGGACGCCACGAGGGCTCCGCACCTCTCCCGCCTCGCTCACACAGGGCGGGGGACGCCACGCGGCCGGGGCAGGTGCTACGCGCTGCAGCTGCTACCACTGCCGCCTCTCCCTACGCGCCCGCGCGGCGCTGCCCCTTTAAGGACCCCGCCACCGCTTCCCCCTTCCCTCCTC